>VDFB02179486.1:21301-78366 GCA_007258455.2 Sequoia sempervirens
CCCCTACCCTTTATCTCTCTCCCACTCGCCCCCTCTCTCTCTGAAGTATCTCCCTCCTACCAAGGATTAAATTTGATGGTCAAATTTACCTGTCAACAATTTTTTTAATTACAGTTATCTATTCAAGGGTGCCCTTAAAACATTATGATATACCTTAGTGTATGTAAAATTATATATAAATCAAACATATATGTCATTATAATTCTATATAAATTTTCATAGTTTATCCAAAATATCTCCTTTTACAATCTTCTTAAAATTTTGATTGTATTCTACAGCAAAAATCTTTAAATATGGTCATATGGCCATCAAATTTAAGTTATCATTTAAAAATAATATAAATAATATCTATATTAATATTAAAAACAAGGTGTTCGACCGAACATATTTAGAATGTTCGGTCGAACCCATTTAAATTATTATTTTTTATTTCATGTGTGGGTGGTTCGGTCGAACATGGGTTCAGTTGAACCCCTGTTCGACCGAACATTTCTAATTTCTTTGACCGAACACTTGTTCGGCCGAACCCATCTTTTTTCATCCTTGCTTCCTAAGGCACCATAATTGCTAAAAATTTTGCGCTTCGAAGCTCAATTTGAGAATTAAAATGGAGGATATCTCAAAAACCCAACTAGTATCGGGTTCCCCTCAAAACGAGCTATCCAACGAATATAATTTTAGTATGTTTTGATTATATTATCTATCTATTTTTTAAGTTTTATTAAATATAGGTTTTTCACTGAAAACAAACTTTGTTCTTACAAGTGGAAAAATAGAAGATTATAAAAAAATTAAAAATATGAGTGCATCGATATTGGAGTCCTTGGTTCAACAAAAAGAAAAAAATTGATACATACAAGAAAAGTTGCGTTATACGGTCGCGTAATGTTTGAATTGTAATTGACGGACTTCTTGAAACTTGATTAAAGAAAAAATATTTAATAAAAAACTATCTAACCAAGTGGAAGCACTAGATATCAGAGTTATAAATCTAAATTTGAAAGAATTGAATTTTATCTTTCAAGGAAAAAAAAGTACGCTTATACAAGGCGCCACTTTTAAAATGTTGTTTTTGAAAAACCAATTTCGTGGGAGATGGAAAAGAAGGCAATCGATTCCAAAAATTGAAAAAAATATTTTTAGAATCTACAGACAAAATATGACAAGACTCTAGTTTGCATCATCTTCAAATTCCTTACGGTTTAATCGCTATAGGTGCCCGAATGTGGAGATTGTGTTAAAAAAAAATATCAGTGTCCAGTTTGGCCAAAAATTGTAAACCACTATTGTGGGATCACCCAGTTGATTCTAATTCCTTCAAGATAAGTTATTGAGTGCTTCATTAGCCTACACTATATCATTGTATAATATTTAATTCATGAAATAATTGCAACATCTATAATTCCAAACCTACATGTCAAATTTACTAGCCAAGGTGGTACCTTGATGAGAATACAAAATATATATTTCTTCACTGTTAACAAATTGAGCATTGTAGAAAGTTCTTGAATTTCCCACTAAAGAAAATATTTAATCATTATGCGTATGTATACCAAAGATCATGGAAAGGGTAAGATGATTATAGCAATTTCATGGTGTTGATATCATGATTAAAAATCCTTAACTACTTGTTTGCTTTGATCTAAAATTCATAAATTTAATGCAAAAACCCCACTTTAGATTTTCTCAAAAGATTCATCAAGTTCTCTAAACCTTTGAACCTTAATAGCAAAACAATTCTTCGAGTTGAACCTTCGAACCAAGTATAAACAACTATATCAAAATAGAATATCTCATGACAGTCATATGACTGCTAATTTCAAGGACTATACCATAAAGGAGCATTATCATCATTTCATTCTTTCCACACATCAGGGTTTGATCGTTGTTATCAACATTAATCCATTCATCACTCTGATATGAATACCACAAGCAAATACTTAACAAAACTTGTTTGTTGTTTCATAATTAAATGAATCAATATTACATGTGACCATTGTTATGATGCCAACATAACAACTATTAATATGCAAGGAAAAAAACCACATGTATAACATTTCCATCGCTAGCATATAAGCTAAACAGTAGCAACTTCAATGAGGGTCCTACATTAGTCTAGGTCATAAGCACAAATCAAGCCACAATAACTATTTTGAGATGCAGGAGTAGATAGCCAAAATTCTATTGCAATTTTATTATTTCCATTTCTTATATATGATCTATCAATATTAATGAATTTGAATGCACAATGAAACAAGGAGTATAAAAAATAATATAATCTTTAATTAATTATTTGTGAAGTTGATGGGGTTTGTATTTATATTTTAATTATTTAAACCAATAATAATGTTTAAAAATGTTATTGAATGGTTTCAAGATAGGTATATAAATAGGTTTATTAACTAAACACTATGCACTTTTGTTTGATAATATTACTTGTGTAGTGTTTAGTTGATATGATTATTTATATACATCCATCAACCATCCAATACCACCTTTATATATTTTCAATATTTTTTACAAATTCCATGAATATGACAATCTATTTTTTTTTAAATAATATAAAAAACTTTAAATATATTACAAAATATTTCTAAAAATACGCAACATTAATATAATAAGTATTAGCCCAAAAATATATATAATAAGTATTAACTAAAAAAAACCATTTAAAAGGATTTATAAAAGTGTTTGATGAACTTAGGTCGAGTTGGTACACTCCTGACATTGTTACACAGAATACTAAGCTAACAATATTTGGATATAATGGAATGTAGAGTCTTCTTGACTGTTTAAAGAAATGAAGGCTAAAAAAATTCAATACTCTCATTTATGTTCATGGTAGATGTGGGTCAGTAGAGTAGGTTGAATTCTTAGAGCCTTTGTGCAACATTTATACCTTCAAGGGGGTATTGGCAGAGTGTCTTTGGAAGCAAGTAGACAAAGTTATTACAGAGATAAGAAGAGGCCATTGTAAACCAAATGAAATTTTGTATTATTCATTGTTGAATGCATTGGCTCAAGGGCTATCATCAGAGTTGTAATTGTCATACAAGCATTGTTTTCTTTAATAAATTTAAGGTTGGAGTTAATTAACAACATAAGAGGATACTCTCCCATTCCCGTGCATTCCACACACAAATCATGGACATTCCACAAATATTATGTATCCTACACATTCTATGAAACAATTCACCAACAAGTTATAAGTTCCCACATATTTTATCAAACAATTCAGGGCAATTTGTATATTCCCACATTTTGCATATATGTCAATTAGATTGGCTTGCAAAGTAACATCCATCTCAAACCCTTTTCTAGTTATACAATTACATGTATTATTTCTTCTTCAAAGTCTAAGCTCTTATTTTCCCCTTCAAGCACTGAAAAAACAATGAAACAAAATACCCTTATAAAGAAAGACTTGGTCTACAAAACTGTAAAGCAACTTAAATGCTTATATAGAAAATAACTCGTCTATGAGCCAAATAGAGGAAGAATATGAGAAGATTTGTTTATTTTTAAATATAAAAAAATTTAAATTTTTCAAATGAAAAGATTTGTTTCTTTTTAAATATAAGAGATTTGTTTAAGTTCAGATAAAAATTGAGAAGTATAAAGAAAGGCAATAAAAACATAAAGAAATAATACACAAACAACATTCTTAATATAAGCTATGCAAAATAGAAATATCATTTCATTTTCTTTTAAGGTATTCAGAGAAATCTCACAGCTTTTTTGAATAACCTTTGTAGACAATTTAGCAAAGCTTTTGTTTGTTTATTGGTGAGGGAGCTCACTTATCTTCATGGAAACTTAGTTTAGTGATTATCAAAGGTAAATGCATGAGTAAACTAGTACATCTTATGAACAAAGTCACACAGTGAAGAAACATGTTATTTATGTTTGGTTTTTAACAAATATTTGTATAATATTCAGCCCTTTTTTTTTAGACTACAGGAATCAGTCGGGTATTTGTCCCCCTATAAACTACAATGCACCTAGTAAAAAATTTTCATGTGACTGGTGATGCTGGAGTGACACGCCCTCTGGTACCATGGGGACGGTGGGGAGACTAGACCTCATGACAGGTCTTGCCTACAACAGGATTCTTTAGCCAATCGAACTAGGCCCATCGCCCCCTGCATAATACTTAGCTTGACCTTAGTTCCTTTTGCCATTTTTTTGGACATTACTTGATTTTCTTCCAAATTTTTATAGAAAAATCACAGACCAAAGACAATATGTCAAACTAATGAGCCCTTTTAAGAAGAAAACCATAACTATAAACATGTGATATTGATATTATATAAGATGCATTACTAGAGGGAAAATGGAAATGAAGCTTCTAGTTTTATGCCTACCTAAAGCTACTTTAGTTATGTCTACATCTGTAGAACAAGCATATATACAATCTTTAAAAATTCTATTGCCAAACCTGATAATTGCTAACAATCTTCTTTAATATATATTCTTTATATTTTAATTTAAACTTAAAGATATATAGATAAAAGCTTATTTACACATCTTTTTATATGGTTTTGTTATTGTGATTGGTAAAATTTCATTTCAAATAAAATAAGTATTTGACAATGTGTTTTAATTTTAGATATGAAGATTCTTTTGGATTGTGGCATCAAGTGTTTAAATTATAAACTTATCTTGTAAGAATATTCATCTTTTATACTCATGTGAGAAGGGAGCATGCTCAACATGACTAATCATAGATTTGAAACAAGTGCTTTGCCTCTCCATCACCTATTGGTGGAGGTTCTTCAGATTGACCAAACTCTAGCAAATTTCCTTGATTGGCTCATGCTATCTCTCTTACCTAGATGGTCAATGAAAAAAAACACAAAGAAAATACTAACAATAATGATGGATATGACCCTCTTGTGTTTACACTAGACCTCGCTGATGTATTAGGTAAATGGATACTAAGACCTGCCTCCTCTATTAGCTATTTTTACTATAGATATCTAGTAGCTTTTTTTATCTCTTATTAGCCGATAGGCTATTTATTATGGGTACAACCCACTGATTTTATCTCACACCTGAAAAAGTTTAATCGGAAACTAATTTCGCTGGCTGAAAAATCAAAATCACTTGACTAAAAATTGATGGGTTTATAATCCTTATCTATGCAAGGAAGCACCGAAAATCTCACCACAACTACAACCGGAAATAAAACTACAAAAAACCTCATGTGACAACCACGACTAACCACTCCAAGCTTTAATTAATTCATTCTAACGATTTCTTTGACCACGAAGCATTATCCAAAAGTCTCTCTCTTGTTCATCGTATCTAGTACAAAAAATATCTTCTGATTTTGTAAGATCCTAGGGTTTGTCTCAAGTGTACTTTATGTTGTGTCCTTAATTTATTAGGGTTTTGTAGGCTTTGCAGGATTTACTAAAAATGTCAAGGCATGGTAAATGAGGCAAGGGTGTGGAAAGGGTGGAGAAAAGTGGTACAAGAAGGTGTTGCAAGATAACATTCAGGGCATAACAAATCCTGTGATTAGGCTTTTGGCAAGGCATGGCGGCATGAAATGTATAAGCGGGCTCATCTGTGAAGAAACAAGGGGGGTTCTCGAGGTCTTCTTGGAAAACGTCACTAGGGATGTTGTGACATACACAAAGCACGCCAGGCATAAGACTGTTATGGCCATGGATGTGGTGTTTACATGTGATGTTTCCAAGCTGATCATGTTAATTTTTTTAGTTGCTTTAGATACTATAAAGTTCAGGACCACAATATTTTCATCATTTTGTTATGGTTGGGTTGCATAGCTAGGGGATCTCTGTAATATAATAGCTAGGGTTTATGTTATGGTGGTAATGATTTCTTTTGAAGGTTAAAATTTTTAAGCATTTAGATTTTTTTGCCTCTTGAAAGTTGTACTTTCATTACATCCAAATATGTTGTGAGCCGAATCGGTGTGCTTCAAAGTTTTTTGAATATTTTTTATGCTACTAATAAATTTTTCTTGTAGCTCTCTTTCTAGATTTGTTTCGATGAGCCTGTGGATCTGTTTTGGTGTTCTGTATAAATAGTCGTAGCAACATATAGAAATAAAAATGGGTAAGGCAATAATATTTCTTGAATATATGGCATTTCTATTGTCTATGTTTTCCCAACCACATAATAATGATGGTTTGTTTCAATATACGAGCATTGGATTTTTCAATTTGATGGATAGCCAAATACCTCAACTTTTAGGTCAGAATGGAGGGTTGGTTCCTAGATTTATGTCAAATGTTATAACTGGAAATGCTCTAGTAAATATGTCTACAAAATGTTGAAACATGGACAAGCATATACACTGGCAGGGCATGCACAAATTGGATTTTTTGAAGTTCTTTTGGGAAATTCAACTGGAAAGTATACAACCTTATTTCACCTTTGCCAATAGCATGGGAGTTTTGGAACATGGCATCCATAATATCTGCTAGTGTTTTTGTTCCAAATGTTGCGATTACAAATGGAAACTTATTATAAACATGGAATTAGGCGAGATTGTAGCTAATGAAGTCAATCATAAAAGTGGGTATCCTACTATGACAATGGAGGACTTGAAACTAGTCATTGGTGTGCTTCTGAAAGACAAGAAATTTGTAGAAATCATAACAAAGAGAGGGGTCAATATGACCAGTGACCTTATATTCTTGCGTCTTTCTTCAAGTTGGTTTGGTTTGGTGGAAGAAATCCTGTGAGAATGGTGAAAATTTAGTGTTACTCAATGGTGGGAACTACAAACTTCTACATGAGGCCAATTGAGGGTCTCATAGCTCTGGTTGATATAGATGCGAAAGAGGTGATCAAAATCATAAATGGTAAGAATGATATACCTTTTCCAAAAGGAGAGGGTACAAACTATAGACTTTTTTCCCAAAAGTATCCTTTGATACCTCCTCTAAATCCTATCTCCATTGAACAAGCCAAAGGTCCAAGCTTTAAAGTTGATATGAATCCAAAAGTATTCCTCAAAATCCTAAGTACTAAACCTGATGACTGGCCTAACACAGAGTAGAAACCAACCACACCATGTTATATCGATGAAACAATAAGTACAACTTAAAGGTTAGAGGTTCCCATGCAAGCAACCCATGCCATTCATCTAATCCATTCAACCCTCACAACATGAATATCCCCGCATATGTGAAAAAAACTACACCCTGAGATTAAAACTCAAAACTAAATACTTGTCTGACTAGACTTCATATTGTATTAGTAGGAATAAAGCATGTAAATTGCATTTATATATACATCCTAAGATTAAAACTCAAAACTAAATCTCATAGTACCAATATGCGTGAGAGTAAGGCATTCAAGGTGTATGTATATATCACCCCAGATCCTGAGATTAGAACTTACAACTAAATTCTTGTCAAAATAGGGCTTAAAGACTTATATCTAGCTCAGAGAAACATCTAATACAAAAAATTGCAGCATATAAGAGCTGAAATCCAGACCAAAGATTCTATTCAAGATAACATAATTAATCAAGAATCTTCAGTCAGACCTAAAACTCTTACCCTAGAGAAGGAACAAAGAAAATTCTCTTCACTACAAAAATCCTGCACCTTGTAAGTCAAACAAGATATAACACCTAAAATGTGGAAACACTAGTCACATTAATTCCAGAAACGAGAAAAGAAGGCAGCATGATTGCTAATGAAGATTGGTCATGAACAATTCAAACATTGTTCAAAGCAAAGAAATTCCTATTTTCCTTTGCTCCTCTATGCTTCCTCCATATATCTTGCAATCAAGTTGATCTCAACCAGTCATGAACTTTGTCTACGAATTTTGGGTAATCACCTTAGCCTGTATTAATCATCCTTCCAAATGTGCAATGGAGTTGATGTTGTGATGCTATTGTAAGGTATCTTTTGGTGCTTAAAGAACTCTTCCAAGTGGACTGTAAAGCCAATTGATTGATCTTAAGCAATCATGCACTTTGTCTACAGGTTTTCAATAATTACCATACCCTATTTTTATTAGCCTTCAAAATGCAGTTTGAGGGTGATGTTGTGATGTCATTGTAAGGAATCTTTTACATGCATATGGACAAGACATGACTCAACCCGCTTTGTGACTATTGCACATCTAACACAGGAAGTCTGACTGTGATCTCCTTTGGATCAAGACTGTTAAAGTTTTTATGTTCTATTTTGAGAAATCCAAGTATGCACATTGATGGATGACCTCTTAATGAGGTAGCATTACACAACAACCCTTTGGGAAGGGCCTTGGATAACATATCCAAATATCACTCAAGCTATTATTCCTTAGGCATATGATCAAGACTCTTTTAAATTACTTGGAGATTGTTTTCCATTATAAATCAAACTGAAAATACAATTTCAAAGAAAAGGGTGAGCAGAGTGTAAAGATTACCATGTCATTGAAAATTAATGTGACATTGCAAAATTTGGGACTGGGAAAAAGAAACTGTTTCTCTTTAGTACTTAGGTTAAGAGGGGTTGTGTAATGTCCCCTCCAAAGTGAGACATATGTATTCAGTAGATTAGCCTATCATTATGACCCTCGTAGGCTAATGAAGTGATGAGAGGGTCTTCTAAGGATTGTATCACCTCCAGCGTTCAATGATGATCAGCTTTGGATTTTGTTTGAGGCTTTCGAGACTCAATTTTCTCAACTTACTATTTATAGTAAGTCAGACACAGACAGAGTGGGATCCTTACTATTTTTAGTAAGGCATGTCATCGTATGGAGAATCATCATATGAGTTCCCAGTTCAGATGGTGTGACTACAAATGATGAATTTAAGGAGTTATTAATGTTATTTGGCTTAAATGACATTAATTAATTAAAAGGGGATATTTTAATGTTATAACTTGAGGGTCAAAACATCATTAAAAGGGGGGCCAAATTAATGAATTAATTATTGGGCGCCAACTCCTAAGTCTTTAATGAAATATTAAATGATGCAAATAAATAACATTTTAAAGTTATTAAATGCCTTTTTGGAGAAAGTTCGACTTTCTCTTGAGGAGATATATATTTCATTTTGGAGTTTTTTGGAGATCATTCGATTGAGCTTGTTGTTGATGAATTGTTTGTCTACGAGTAAAATCCAAGGATTTTCAATTCCTTGAGCCATTGGAGAGCGTTCCTTCTTTAGTGTTTGTAGTCATTTGAAGCAGTGAAATACCTATTGAATTTGGCATTCAGGAGGGCATCATTCAAATGTTCCATTGTGCAGATCAGAAAGACAAAGGGTTTGATTTTATTGTTCAAAGATTTCAAGTTTTAGGGTAGGCGATTGCAAATTTCTCAGTTGCCAAAATAAATTAGAATTAAAGGAGGTACAACTTTGTGTATTAGCATCCATCTTTTTGCAGCAGGGGTTGGCCTTATTCAGAAGGGGCTATTTTTATCTTAGAGGATTCAAAAAAATCAATAAAAATTATGCAAAGGAGTGCCTAGACCTAAAGAAGCCAACCATACCTTTCGTGATAAAAAAGGCAGCCTACTAAGGGAGCTTCAAGCCATTCTATGAGTTGCTTTTTTGGCTGAAAGTGGTGAACATCAACTGCATGTCTTCTAATTAATTTGGGTATGCTTGTAATAATTTGTTCTCTTAAATGTTGGGTAATAAAACATATTTTGGAGGAACTATTGTCATAGTTGTTTGTATTTCTTTATGCTGTGCATTTTATTTCTTTGCAAATATTTCAAAAAAATAAAAAAAAAGTAGAAAACCCTCATAAAACATCAAACACACAAAACAAAAAATCAACATCAGAAATAAGGGCATGAAATGTTCTTACATTGGTATCAGAGCCTTAATCTTGCCATCCTGGAGGGTTGAAGGCACATGAGAAGTCACCACAAATATTTCACTCATAGTAAAGGGGAATAAGAGGTAGATTGGCAAAGGGATAATCTGTTTGCAGAGGAACCATTAGCATAGATGGGTGACATGTCAGAAGAGGGTCCACATAGGAATGAAAGAAGAGGTGAGGATAGGGATGGTGACAGAGAAGTGTGAGAGGCTTTGAGGGATTTACAGGTTGGCCAGCAACAGGTAACAAGTGTATTACAATAGCTCACAACTACTTTACAACAGTTGAATTTACCTAGGAGGCAACCCCAGGATCAGGATGATGACAGGAGTGTAGCAAGGTCATAGAGAGTGCATAGAGAGAGCCTTCCCGCACTGCAGATAGACCGACTCGACCCACTTTTCTAAGGGAAGAGTGAACAGAGGAGAATATTGAGGAGGTTGAGGAGCCAACCTATACAAATGCATTTATGGCTGCCCGTGATGAGTGGCGGCAATTGACGCCAGAGGCATGTGATCTCATCCATTTTGATCTATTTGTGCAATCGAGGATGGATTACTACCGTGCTCAATAGGGGAATAGGCCTTGGACCCAAAATAGAGACTTGAAACATGCTGCCAACAAGATCACCCTACCTTATTTTGATGGCAATGGCGAGGTAATAGCATACTCATGGATTCATAGGCTGGACATCTTCTTGACGCTTCGACCTATGTCTAAGGAAGAAGCAATCAAGTTTTCCATGTTACATTTAGGGGGAGAAGCCCATGATTGGTGGCATCAGGGAATGGTTACACTGTAGCACAA
This sequence comes from Sequoia sempervirens, assembly GCA_007258455.2. Taxonomy (NCBI): domain Eukaryota; kingdom Viridiplantae; phylum Streptophyta; class Pinopsida; order Cupressales; family Cupressaceae; genus Sequoia; species Sequoia sempervirens. Next base: position 31,927 of record VDFB02179486.1, read on the forward strand.
TCATATCACCGCCTATCAGGAATTTGTGGATAGACTAGTTGATCATTTTGATAAAAAGGATCCAGAAGTCTATTTCATGGACTTGACATAGCTTAGGCAGACTTGAAGCTTAGAGAGCCATATCAATTATTTTCAAAAGTTATTTGTAATGGTGACAAAAATTTCAGAGAGGAGGTTGGTTGTGCTCTTCATAGAGGGCTTACTAGAGCCATTACGTGGGTGGGTTAAGGCCTTTGATCCACCAATGTTACAGGAAGCGATGAAGAAGGCAAGGAGTATGGAACTTGCAACCCCATCAAGCAAGTTCGGGTCATCAAGCAAGTTTGTCTCAAAGGGCTCTTCTTCATTTAGAGGCAATAAAACATTTCCCAAGAACAAAGAAAAATCTAATTTTAAGGGGGATCAAAAAGGAAAATCAATAGCTCCATTTGACTGTGAAACATTAAATGATTTGCGAAAAAAGAAGCTATGTTTCTACTGCAAGGGTCCATATGATGCAAATCATGATTGCCCCTTAAGACCAAAAGGAAAAGTTAACGAGTTATGTGAGATTTTTACGAAGATTTAGAATCTAAAAATTTCGACCAGCAAGTTGGTCAAGAAGAATCAGATGATGAAAATTTAGGAAAAGGAGAGGAAAAAGAAGGGGAAATAAATCTACATGAGGCATGGATTACTAGTATCCAGCAGGAAGGGTCTTTTAGAATGTGTGGTGTCCTAGCAGGTCAAAAGGTCATCACTCTTTTGGATACAAGTGCCACTCATAATTTTATTGATGCACGCTTTGTGGGGAAGTGTGGGATCATAACAAAGGATTTCGAAGGTATAAGGGTGATTGTGGCAGATGGATATACCATTAAGTGTGAAAGAATGATCAAAGACCTCCCTATTCGTCTTAATAACTATAACTTTAAGGTTGATTATTATGTAGTAAACATGGGAGATATAGATGTAGTTTTGGGTATGAGATGGCTTCATGCTATTTGAAAGTTTACTCTTGACCTTCGTGAGATGGAGATGAGTTTTGAGGTAGAGGGAAAAACTTAGATATTAAAGGCCATCAAAGATAGCAGTTTTAGGATGTTATCACTCAGGCGGATGGAGAGCCTCATGCAGCATAACATGGTTGAATGGGCAACTAAATGTGTGTTAATACGACTCGGGAGGGACAGCATAAAACAAAATATCACTCGAATATACAAGAGATAAGAATTAAACATGGAAAGGTTTTTAGCGACATCCCACCAGGTAGACCCCCTCATAGGGGTATTGAGCATATCATAGAGCTAGAGGAGGGCGCTAAGCTCATGATGATTACTCCATATAGGCATCGAAAATGACTTAAGGATGAGATAGAAAAACCATTAAGGAGTTGCTCACCATGGGTCACATTCAATCGAGCAAATCACCATTTGCCTCCTCAGTGGTTTTTGAGAAGAAAAAAGATGGTACTTTGCACATGTGCATCAACTATAGGGTTCAAAACAAGAGATCCATTAAAAATAGATACCCCATTCCATGGATCAATGAGTTGATCGACGAGTTACATGGTGCTTGTTTCTTTTCAAAAATTGATTTGAGGTCCGGTTATCATCAGATCAGGGTGCATGAGCAAGATATAGAGAAGATGTTCAGGTGCCACTGTGGGCATTACAAGTTTGTGGTTATGCCATTTGGGCTAACCAATGCGCAAGCCATGTTCCAAGCCACCAAGAACAAAATCTTCTAGCCACAGTTGGGGAAGTTTGTACTTGTATTCTTTGATGATATACTGGTGTATAGTAGAACGTGGGAGGAACACCTTGCTCACTTGGATGCAATGTTGGGAATTTTGGATAGGGAGTCTTTGTCTGCAAAGGAATCAAAGTGCAACCTCAGCATGACAAAATTGGTATATTTTGCATATCATTAGTGCAGAGGGTGTGAGGATGGATCTTGACAAGATCTGTGCTATCATCGACTAGCCCACTCCAGAGAATCTCATAGTTGCATGGATTTTTGGGGTTATGTGGTTTCTACCGCCAGTTTGTCAGTGGTTATTCACGTCATGCAGCGCCTCTCATGGACTTGATGAAGAAAGGTGCTTTTATTTGGACCTCGGAGGCATAGGAGTTCTTTATGAGATTCAAAAAAATTATGACTACTTGTCTCGTTCTTGCCTTGCCAAATTTCACAAAGCTATTTGAGCTTCAGTGTGACGCTTCAGGCGAGGGGATTGGTGTTGTGCTTATGCAAGATAAGCACCCAATTGCATTTGAGAGTAGGAAGGTCAGGGGACTAGAGAGAGGTTATAGTATCTATGATAAGGAGATGTTGGCCATTATGCACGCATTGGCCAAATTTAGACAATATCTCATTGGCAGAAAATTTTGTATAAAAATTGACCACAATAGTCATAGACATTTCTTGGGGCAGCGAGACCTTAATGACTGCCAGTAGAAATGGGTCAGTAAGCTTCAGCCGTATGACTTCGAAATTACATACTTAAAGGTACTCAGAATGTCGTCGTTGATGCCCTATCTCGCAGACCACACTTGAACACTGTGGTTTAGATCTCATAGGATTGGAGGCACCTTATAGTGGTGGAATACACTAAGGACACATGGGAATCTAGGATCATCGAGGGGTCGGTTTAGGACAGCAAATATGCAATTGTCAATGAGCTCATCGTATATAAGGGCAAGATATATTTGACGGTGGGGTCAGCAATGAAGAACATTATACTAAGGGATTTCCATGATGTGCCTACTGCAGGACACCCGGGATACTTCAAAACTTACAGGTAGATCAGGGATAGGTTTACATGGAAGGGGCTCAAGGCCAATGTTCTTCAGTATGTTAGGGAGTGTCCAATTTGTCAGCAGAACAAACAGGAGCACACCTACCTGACAGGTCTACTACAGCCACTTTTGATTCCTAATAGGAAGTGGGAATGCTTGTCCATGGACTTTATTACGGACTTTCCTAAAGCCCAGGGGAGAGATTGTGTATATGTAGTTGCAGATTGGTTAACAAAATATGCCCACTTCTTTCTAATTGTAGCTACATACATGGCTACACATGTGGTAGAATTGTTCTTCTAAGAGGTTTTCAAACTACATGGGTTACCTCGAACCATAGTTAGTGACAAGGACAACAATTTTATGAGTCACTTTTGGTAGGAGGTATTCAAATTATGTGGGACTGAGCTAACCCTAAGTACCAGCTACCACCAGCAGACAGACGGTCAAAAGAAGATAGTCAATAAATGGGTGGACAGTTATCTCAAAAATTACATAGTTGGGCAGCAGAAGGCTTGGGCAAAGTGGATTTACCTTTGTGAGTATTGTTATAATTCCACTTACCACATGTCAATACAGATGACACCTTTCATGGCATTATACGGGTATGAAGCTCCTAGCTTCATGAACCTTATGTTGAGTGATAGCAGAGTGCCTAGTGTTGGTGACCTATTGCAAGAGAGTCAAGACATTATGAAGGCTCTCAAGGAGAATATCACTAAGACACAAAATCAACAGAAATAATATGCTGATCAGAGGAGGACTGAGAGATCATTCGAGGTGGGAGATATGGTATATCTAATGTTGCAGCTGTACCGATAGTCTACACTCAGGAAAAGTAGTGTTGAAAAGTTGAAACCCCGCTACTATGGGCCTTTTCAGATTATCAAGCGAGTTGGTGAAGTAGCATATGAGTTAGAACTCCCACCAGATAGTCAAGTCCACAATGTCTTTCATGTATCACTCCTCAAGAAGGCATTGGGACATCACGTGACTCCATCAGTAGTATTGCCACCCTTGGATGATGAGGGGAAACAATTTCTTGTGCTAGAGGCTATCTTGGATTTTAGAGAGAGGCGAGTACAGAGACGGACTATCACATAATATTTGGTCAAATGGAAGGATTTACCAGTAGAGGATGCCACCTAGGAAGGTGAGGAGATCTTATAGCACCCAACATTGAGATTGCTTGAGGGAAAGCAATTTCAAGGAGGGAGGATTGTAATGTCCCCTCCAAAGTGAGACATTTGTATTCAGTAGATTAGCCTATCATTATGACCCTCGTAGGCTAATGAAGTGATAAGAGGGTCTTCTGAGGATTGTATCACCTCCAGCGTTCAATGATGATCAGCTTTGGCTTTCGTTTGAGGCTTCCAAGACTCAATTTTCTCAACTTACTATTTATAGTAAGTCAGACACGGACAGAGTGGGATCCTTACTTTTTTTAGTAAGGCATGTGATCGTATGGAGAATCATTAGATGAGTTCCCAGTTCAGATGGTGTGACTAGAAATGATGAATTTAACGAGTTATTAATGTTATTTGGCTTAAATGACATTAATTAATTAAAAGGGGATATTTTAATGTTATAACTTGAGGGTCAAAATGTCATTAAAAGGGGGGCCAAATTAATGAATTAATTATTGGGTGCCAACTCCTAAGTCTTTAATGAAATATTAAATGATGCAAATAAATAACATTTTAATGTTATTAAATGCCTTTTTGGAGAAAGTTCAACTTTCTCTTAAGGAGATATATATTTTGTTTTAGAGTTTTTTGGAGATCATTCGATTGAGCTTGTTGTTGATGAATTGTTTGTTTGAGAGTGAAATCCAAGGGTTTTCAATTCCTCGAGTCATTGGAGAACATTCCTTCTTCAGTGTTTGTGGCCATTTGAAGCAGTGAAATACCTATTGAATTTGGCATTCAGGAGGGCTCATTCAGACGTTCCATTGTGTAGATCAGAAAGACAAAGGGTTTGATTTTATTGTTCAAAGATTTCAATTTTTAGGGTAGGCGATTGCAGATTTCTCAGTTGCCCAAATAAATCAAAATTAAAGGAGGTACGACTTTGTGTATTATCAACCATCTTTTTGCAGCAGGGGTCAAACTTATTCAGGAGGGGCAATTTTTATCTTAGATGCTTCAAAAAAATTAATAAAAATTATGCAAAGGGGTGCCCAGACCCAAAGAAGCCAACCATACCTTTCGTGATAAAAAAAGGCATCCTACTAAGGAAGTTTCGAGCCATTCTATGAGTTGCTTTTTGGCTGAAAGTAATGAACAACAACTGCATGTCTTCTAATTAATTCGGGTATGCTTGTAATAATCTATTCTCTTGAATATTGAGTAATAAAACATATTTTGGAGGAACTATTATCATAGTTGTTTGTATTTCTTTATGTTGTGCATTTTATTTCTTTGCAAATATTTCAAAAAAAAAAAAAATCAGAAACCCTCATAAAACATCAAACACACAAAACAAAAAATTAGCATCAGAAATAAGGGCATGAAGTGTTCTTACAAGTCAAGGGCAAGAGATTCTAAGCTTTGCTCTGATACTAAGATATTCATATAAGAGAAAATATTTAAATTATGTACTCTAATAATCTTGTAACCTTAATATCTACAAAGTTTAATGTAAAACTAATCATGATATTATAACCAAGAAAAGTCAATGGAATTATAGAAAAATAATTAATCTTGAATTGGTATATAACAATTATTTCTCAAATATTGCTGGTGTAAAAAAAAAGTGAGCATTGTGAAAGTTAAGACTAATGCCAGCTAACTAAATTATAAAACTCGCAATTGAACAAAACCTTTACTGTCTTGTAGCAATATACTTGTAAACTTTTTGATATGAATAAAATTGAATGTGCACACCATTTTTCTTAGTCTGTCCTAAGATTTCACATATTAGGAATAACACTGCAAATATTTACTATATTAGGAGTAATAATATTCTTTATTATTACAGGTAGAAAGCATGTCATGCATGGTATTAAATGTGCCTTTAACATCATCTCCACTACACAACAAATATGTTTCCCTAAGCTCAAATAACTTGGATTATTTTGGATATAATAATTTATACCTATTAGTAGGGGATTTCTGCATGCAATTATAGATAAATGCACAAGTAAAATGATATACAGTGTCTTCTAAGCAACTATCTATTTCTCGAAACGGTGCTACTTTAAGTAAGAAAATAATTTTACTTATTGGATCTAAAATAAAATTATAGTTTAATTCTTACCATAGTTGGAATTAAGGGATAAACATCTTTCTTGCTTCAATTGTGTTGGAATATATCCTTCTAACTTTACTCTGTTAACAAAAATTGAATGGATGAATTATGGAAGAGCTTAAATGTCATCACATCAAGCATAAGGATATTATGTCATTACATGTTTGAAGAAAACTAGCAGAAGAAGAAGTTTCAAATTTTCATTTTATTGGAGGATTGGAGCAGCCCATTAAATAAGTTGGATGTTGGTCAACAGTATATAATGGAGGATTTTTGTTACTTTCTCTTTGACAATTTGTTTTGTCCAACTTCAGTTCCATTGTAATTCTTTAGTTTTTTTGTACCCTTTATTTTTTCAATTTAATGAATCATCTTTTTCCAATAAAAAAATATGATGATTTGTTTCAGTGGGGTATTGAATGTGGACCAAAGCTTTGCATGGAATGAAGACTTAAATTCTTTATTTTGAATATTATTGGGATATATATATATATATGGATCTAGCGACACATTTCATTTAAAAAAATTATAAGTAGAATTTATAGTTTATTTCATTATGAAATAATATTTTTTTTGAAAAATAAATGCAATTCAACTAACATATATAATTAGTTGTGGATTCATAAATCTTTAAGAAATACTAATCAATAAATGAATGTTAAAGATAATTTATAGAAGACATGAAGTAAGGGAGTCAAAGCATAATGGGTCTTTGTTAAATTGGAATATCATCTCTAATTCTGATTTATTAGAAAATAAAAATAAAAAAAAGTAGCATTTCCAATTTCAGATATATTTATCCTCTATAAATTGTTATTCTTTTTCTTTCGAAAGATTTCATCTAATATTTGCAAAAGGGTTAGTTTACGTTGAAGGCAAACAAACCTTATCAAAGAGAGAGCTATGATTTATTTAAATAGTCCACACTATATTAAAGAAAATGATTGTGATTTTTTTAATTTTGTTAGTGATAATATGAAAATAAAAAACAAAGAAAAGGTAGATTGGTAAAATCTTTTTAGGGAGTTTCTAAGGAATTGTAATTTGTTTAATAGTTAAGCAACTGCCATTTAATGGTAAAAGCTTCCAAAATCTCATTTATTATGTAAAAGTTAGATAAATGTTGATTTTTCAACTAGATGGGAACGTTCTATTTCTATTTGCAATGTTTTTTCGTTAATTTGATGACAACTTTCTTTCTTCATTTGTATTTATTACTTAATATTTTTTAGGGAAAAAATCTATATTTATCTAAGTTTATTTCATTCTTTATTTAGCATTTATTATTAATTGTTTAATCTAATCACATAAAAATAGAATTTGCAGCACATGCACAAGCAAGTACTCTCTAACATATTAACATGCATATAATTTTCTATCAATGTAATCCTTGAACCTCTTTTAGATGCAAGTGTTAGTTTTATCTTACTCCAAACTTAAACCCCATTTATACATTAAGAATGTAACTTTTCTATTTTTAATAAATATGAATAATATTATTTATAATGAATAATAAAGACATTAAAAAAAACTATACAATTAAATCTCCATTCGGAACAAACTTAGGCCCTATTAAAGATTTGGTCGTATCATGTTGATTCTTGACAAGGCCAAATAAATTGATGGGTGTGCTTTATTTTTAGATTAGGACATTGAGAAAAGAAAAGTAGTCTTTGTTTGAGTAAAATATCTCAACTTTTGGACTCCATTATTTGAGCGTTTTCTTTATTTTTCCACAAAATTTTTACCTTGTATTGGGATCCCCATGGATATTTAGATTTTTAAGTCAAAACACTTTAGTCATGTCATACTTTACCATGAAAGTACTTTGGGAGAGCAAAATAGTTCCATTTCCCTTGTTACTATTGTGCCATCTATTAAAATGATAAATTTCTTTTATTTTGTTGGTTTGATTTTTGGCATGATTTTATGATTTCGTTTTTAAAAAGATTTAGTTCAATGTTTTAACTTGGTTTTAAAATATATATTTTTTAAATAATTATTTCTTTGTTTTCGTTTTGAATTTCACAAATATATATTAAAGGGTTTTGTATTGAATTTGTTTATGTTGTTGTATTTAATTTATGATTATTAATTTTATAATATTTTTAATTTACTAGAATAGTTATTATAACACTATTTTATTATAGAATTTTATATAATATTAATTATTTTATTTTATATATAGATGTATAATATAATTTTTTTAATTTGATTGTTTAGTGATAAGTATTAAGTTTAAATTTTGTAGTAGATATAATGTTGTTAAATTATGTTTTACCAAAATCTTTATGGATGGTGTGTTTTAAGAATATAAGGATAAAGTCTTATTAGGTAGGGTTGTTAACCTAAAATTCATGTTTCAAAAAAAAAATATATATATATATATAGCACTATTTAGACAAGTTGAGGACACAAACCTAGTAGTTATACTATAATTTTGTTATGTTCACATGGAGCCACATTAATGAATCCAATTTTTAGTGTGGGATAAATAGCATATCCAAAATCTACAAAAATATTCCAACTATTTATGAAAATTGTATAGAGGATTTTTGTAGCATTATATTAGAGAGTTTAATTTTTTGCAATAATTACTAAGGGGTATTTAGTCTATCAAATCTGCCTATAACTTGAATTGAGCATCATCCCTTATAGTGTAAAGTAAATGGATTTGACGAGATTTGATCAATGTGGGTTCTTTGTGAGAAAAATAAACTACCTTGGTAAAATAATGACCACTCAACTCTAGCAAAAGTTCAAATACAAAAGAAAATTTGGCCTATAACTTGCACATTGAGTCATTCCTTTTTGGTACCAAAAGATGCTAAAAGAAGAATGTTGACAAGGGTAAGTCAACCGATTAAACACCAATACTAATAAATATAAGTGAAAGGTACATATTTATATATACAAGTTACACATAACCTAATGTTATACCACAAATATGTCATGAATCTGAATGATTGATTTAATAATTAGACTAATTAATCTCATCCCCATGTAATTGAGATAAGGGAATCAATTTGTTACTATAATTATTATTCATTAATGAAGATTGATTAGAATAATCATTTGAATGACACACAATATATTTAAGCATTGATCATGCTTAACTAAATAATTTTATGTTCTACATTTTTTATATTATTGTATGGTGTAGATGCTACTAATTAATTACTTGTCAATAGTTAGGACATTAGTGGGAATGATAAAAATAAGATAGAAGTTGAAATTATCAGAACTTTAGCCTTGGTTCATGCAAGATTGCCTTATCCCGTTTTATGATTATGTTTGATTCACATTAAGGATTCATATAAATTAGATAATTAAAATTAATTATAATAGAAATATCTCAAACCTATTGTGAGTTGTGTGAGTATTATTAACCAAACTGGTGTAATCGTTGAATGTGGATCAAATGAACAACTAATGAATGGGCACATAAAAACCACAAATAGAAGGTAAACAAGAAAGAACAATGGAGGTTGAAAGAAATAAACATATTCAATTGTGAATTTAAAATAAACACATATGGGTCATTGAAATGTGAAACTTGACACTCTATGCTACTCAACCCTTATATATAGACTTTTTCATTGCAATTGACACATTATTTACTAAGATCCATCCAAAAATAAATTTATTAGAGTTTAAAAATTAATCACCCTTAGAATAGTCTTGAGATGAGATATAAATAAGTTCCCAAGCACAAAAAGAGATTGGAAGCACTACATATAATACAATCACACACCATTCTTACATTGGATGTGCATTGATAAGGAAATCTAATACAAGGGATGTGTAGGAATCAATTCAATCCACTCCTTAATAGCTCTAATATTGATTCCATCCTAAACTTACGATAAATAGTAAGTTTAACATAATTTTCTTACATAATATCTAATATCTTATGCAAGAATCTGTCTTGAGAACTTAACACCATAGTATGACACAACTGTATTTGTTTACTTTTTCTAAGAATTGCACTAGTAATTTGAATAGTGAGGGAACATTATACATGGGATGTGTTTGGGTAGTGTAGGTCTTACTAGAGATACCCTAAGCTTATGTAAAACTTATGTAGAGAAAATCACAAGCACAAAGTATGAGTTTGCACTAAGTGTTGCACACGAGACCACGAGGTTGCACAAAATATGATACATAATAGAATATATTGTGTTAAGGCCAAAATACCTTGTGGAATGGAATGTAGTTTTTCCATCCAAGTATAATTGTGTTTTTCCACCAAAACAAAAAAATGAACATAGGTTAAGTTTGTGTAAAAATATAATGTCCTAAATTGATTTTTTATTTTATTTTATAGTTTCACAGTGGATTTAATACATCGACCTTAACACCTTTTGATCACCAAGATTCCAATGTGGTCAAGGTGAGAGCATAAGGTGAAAGGGGTTAAAGACTAATTATTATAGAAAATGATTTCTAGTGGCAAGTCACACAAGTCAATATAACAATTAGTACAAAGATATGGAAGTATTGAAATAATTATTCTAGTGAAAAAAATTATAGATTATAAACAAATAATCAAATTAACTAAAACTAGTTTTGGCAACAAGCCTTTAATAATAGATTATAAATACTAAATTTGATAGAGATCCACACATATTAAAATTATAAATAACAAGACATAAATGAAAGCAATTTTAAATATCATGGTAGCATAGCCATCTGGAGTTATAATATTAAAAATTTTCTATAGGTCATATATATTTTTTGGTGGTAAACTGCATGGACATGTGCAAGATCACGGGGGTCCAAAAAGTGGCAATGGGGAAAAAAACGTGTTTTTACTTCACCAAAATCACTTTTGACTTTTTGTATGGGTTGGGTACAATATTTGTTTTGGTATGGTAATACCAAACCAAAACGGATATCCGTTTCTCGAAATTAATTTTCATAAATTTATGCAAACAAAATATCCATTTTGAAAAGCGTAAAAAACACACTTCAATAAAATGGGCATAACTTTTGCGTTATTGATTGAAATTTTGATTTTTTACAAGCATTGGAAAGGTGATTCAGAACTCATGGATAAGATTATTTTGATAGATTGAGCGCACAAAATTAATTATGATCATTTTTTATTTATTTATTTAATTATTTATTTATTTATTTTTATTTTATTTTTATTAGACTGCAGGAATCGGGTAGCACGACCCCTTATAAACTGTAGTGCGCCTGGTAAACTTTTAAACGTGATCGGCGGTGCTGACGCGACACACCCTCTGGTACCATGGGGGTGGGGGAGACTAGACCTCGTGACCAACCTCCTACAACAGGAAAGATTTAGCCAACCGAACTAGGGCCCCAACCCCTAATTATGATCATTTTAAGTTCCTCCTTAAGTTTTAAAATTTTAAATGCTCATAATTCTTGCATACAAAGCCTTTTTTATGTTTTTTTTTGCGATAATCATCCCAAATGACTTGAAACATTAAAGAAATAATAAATAATGAAAAAATTATACTTTTTACTAAGGAGAGTAAAAATTTCCATAAATCATCATAGAAGGCCTCCTTGTTGTCTTTAATCCTATGCACACCTTTACCCAAGTTGAACTAGCATAACATACATACATATATATATATATATATATATCCCTCTATCTATTTAGCTATCTCTCCCTCTCTCCCCCTCTCCTTCATTTACCCTCTCTACCTATCTCTCCACTTTTCCCTTACTCCACCTTTATCTATATCTCTCCTCTCTCTCTCCCTCTCTACCTAGCTCTCTCCCTTTCTCTTTCCCTCTATCTTTCATAGGTTATATATATATATATATATATATATACATATATATATATATATATATATATATATATATATATATATATATATATATATATATATATCTTACATATCTCTCCCTCTATCTGTGTCACTCCATATTTATATATCTCACTACTTCTCTCTCTGTCTCTTGCTCCCTCCCTCTCCTCCCTCTATATTTATATAATCTACATTTTCATCAAGTTATCTCCATATCTCTCTCTCACTCATATATACACACACACCCTATTTATGCCTCCCTATATCTATCTCTTTATATGTGTCCCTCTCTCCATATCTCTCTCCCTATCTCTATTACTTGTCTCTATCACCTCATTTCTCTCACTCTTTTCCCCTCTATCTATATCTCTCTATCTCTCTCTTTATATCTATCTATATCTCTACCTCTCTACCTCTCTCCCTTATTCATTCTCTCTCTCTCTCCCTATCCCTTTCTATCCATATATTTTTATACCTCTATCTCCCTATTTCTCTATCTCTCTATCTCCCCCTCTATCATTATCTCTCCCTCTTTCCCTCTCCCACTATATATTGATATACATGATATTAGCCCCTCTTCTTCTCTCTCTACCTCTCAACCTATCTCTCTCCTTTTCTCTACCTCTATCTCTCTATCTACACCCTCTATATATATTTCCCACTCTTCCTTCCTCTATCTCCCCCTCTCTATCTCTCCCTCTTTATCTCTACCTCTTTATCTCTCTACTTTTCTCTACCTCTATATCTCTCTCCTTTTCTCTACCTCTATATCTCTCTCCTTTTCTCTACCTCTATATCTCTATCCTTTTCTCTACCTCTATATCTCTATCTAGGGTACCTAGAGAGATAGGTAGGGAGTGGGAGAGACCTGAGAGAGAGAGAGACCTAAGAGGGAGAGAGAATTAAGAGGGAGAGAGACTTCAGAGGGGGAGGGGGAGAGGGAGTGAGGGAGAGACTTGAGAGGGAGAGAGGGAGCAACTTGAGAGAGAGAGTTATCTAGTTAGGGTGGGAAGGAGACACCTAAGAGAGAGAGAGAGAGCTCAAGGGAGTGGGAGAGAGAGAGACCTGAGAGGGAGGTGTAAAGCATGAGTGGGTGAGAGAGAGAGTAGAGAGAGAGAGTGGGAGAGACCTAAGAGAGAGACATGGAGAGGGAGAGGGACTAGGAGAGACCAAAGAGAGGCAAAGACCTTAGAGAGAGGGAGAGGGAGAGATGGAGGGAGAGAGAGAGAGAGAGGGAGGGAGGGAGAGAGACTTGAGAGGTAGAGAGGGAGGGAGAGAGGGAGAGAGAGAGACTTGAGAGGGAGAGGGAGAGTGTGTGTTTGTGTGTGTGAGAGAGAGAGAGAGCTGAGAGGGACATGGAGGGTGAGAGAGATACTTGAGGAGAGAGGGAGGGAGTGGGAGTGGGAGAGACCTAAGAGGGAGGGAGAGAGAGAGAGGGGGGGAGTGGGAGAGACCTAAGAGGGAGAGAGAGAGAGTGTGGGAGAGACCTAAGAAAGAGAGAGATACCTAAGAGAGGGAGAGAGGGATATGGAGAGTGAGAGGGAGATAGATAGGGAGAGGCAGTGGTAGGGACCTAAGAGCGAGAGAGGGAGTGGGAGAGAGTGTGTGTGTGAGAGAGAGAGAGAGAGAGGGAGAGATGGATGGAGAGAGGAGAGAGAGAGTGGGAGAGAGAGAGAGTGGGAGAGAGAGAGAGAGAGGGGGGAGAGATAGAGGGAGGGAGAGGGAGGGAGAATTGAGAGGGAGAGAGGGATGGAGAGAGGAGAGATACAGTGGGAGAGAGAGACCTAAGAGGGAGATGGAGAGTGTGTGTGTGTGTGGGAGAGAGAGAGAGAGGGGGGAGTGGGAGAGAGATAGAGAGAGAAAGAGACAGAGGGAGGGAGAGAGAGACTTGAGAGGGATAGAGGTGGAGAGAGATAGAGGGAGGGAGAGAGGGATGGAGAGAGGAGAGAGAAAATGGGAGAGAGACCTGAGAGGGAGATGGAGTTTGTGTGTGTGAGAGAGAGAGAGAGAGAGAACCTAAGAGGGAGAGAGATACCTGAGGGAGGGAGGGAGAGGGAGGGAGATGGATGCTGAGTGGGACAAGAGGAGAGAGAGGGCGGGGAGTGAGTGGACCTGAGAGAGAGAGAGAGAGAGAGAGAGAGAGAGAGGGAGAGAGAGAGAGAGAGAGAGAGAGAGAGAGAGAGAGAGAGAGAGAGAGAGAGAGAGAGAGAGAGAGAGAGAGAGAGAGAGGAGAGAGAGAGAGAGAGAGAGAGAGAGGAGGAGACTCCTGAGGAGGGAGAGAGGGAGATAGAGGGAGGGAGAGGGAGAGAGACTTGATATGGAGATAAAGAGTGGGAGAGAGAGAGAGACCTGAGAGGGAGATGGAGAGTGTGAGTGTGAGTGTGTGTGTGTGTGTGTGTGTGTGTGTGAAAGAGAGAGAGAGAGAGTGTGGGAGAGACCAGAGAGAGAGGGAGTGGGAGAGACTTGAGAGAGAGAGACCTAAGAGGGAGAGAGACTTAAGAGGGAGAGACCCTAGTTATTCTTCTACTGTAAACACCAAGGTATAAAAACAACATGCAAGACTCCAAGAATTATAACTTTAGTATGTGAATACACTTTTCTTGTCATCATTTAGTTCCACTGCTAGGACCCTAGTTAAACAATAGAGAATATATCAAACCATAAAACTGCCAACTGCATAATTAAATAGAAAAATATTACAAGTAACATATAATTTTGTATGACCTATGTTATATTCCTAAGGTGTTAGCATCATGAGAGGGGGTTAGGCACCTAGAGGATGATGAATGGAAGGGGGGGATCTATAAGGGCCCCTTGAAAATATGTTACCAATAAAAATAAATCAAGGTAAAACACATGGGAGGTATACAAGGACCAATGAAATTACTCATTAACACCCATGGAAAAATGAGATAAAAAATCAAGAGAATTTAGAGATAAAATTTAATTAGCAATGGAGTTGAATAGAGAAGAGAAGTGACAATAATAAAAATAAGAAATAAAATAAATATATTATAGAAGGATGGAAAAGGATAAGAAAACTAAGGCCAAGTGTGCCAGAGTGTTGTGATAATAGGGGAGAAAGAAGGTTGGAGTATAACTCCAAGGTCGTTAAGTTTAGGAAATTCTCTCATTCTTATGTGGGTTCCAAAACCTATCTAGTCATCAAGGAAAACTTTGTAGCTTCCCTCAAGAATAGTTCTACTTCTTTAGGTGTTAGACTTGTCTCTCTTTTTGAATAAAAAGTGTTGGATTTGCTGAATTTTGACATCAACCTATATTAATCCTTATAGAATAATTTTTAGAGACTTCAAATTAAGTGGCCTTACCCCATCTCTTTGTTTCAAGCTCAATTTTGATGGAGCCTACATGGGTAACTCTAGCCCTATTGGAGTGGTGGGTTGATTAGAGGTCATAAGGGTGGCATGTAGGTTCCTTATTAGTAACCTTCATATCTAGTCCAATAAATTTTTGAGGCATCTATTAATTTTTGAGGTACCCACCTAGCTAAGAACTTAGGAAATTTCATCTATTTATGGAAGTTAACTCCCTTAACATCATCAATTACCTTTCTAAATTCCATTCCCCTAGTTGATTTATTAAAAATGTTTTTTTGAATGCCTCAACTTACTTAAGTCCTATGTTAATGCTAATTTTAACCATATGTTAAAAGAGGGTTTAATGGGTTGCTAACCTCTATGTCAATTGGTGAGTTGTGCATGGTGACCATTCTAAGTGGGTTGGAATGGTAAGCCTCCCTTAAGAGGAAACTAAATTCATTCACCATGAAATCATTTAAGCATTATCTTTATGTTTATATCACTCCCTATGGGGAGAGATCTTTTGGATTGGGATTTGGGTTTATCGCAAAAAAACTTTATGGATTTATGAGCTTCAAGAAGGTTCCTACCCTTCATTTTCAAGAGCTACTATGAGTGGGTTTTTTGTTGTACCATGTGATCAAACCTACCCCGCTATATTGGAAAATAACATTGCTCTAAGATTCTTGGTCTATTGGTGGATAATAACACCTTGGGATTTTATGTCATGGGAGTGACTAAAATAATATTTTAAACCTATTTCTTGTGATGCTATCAAGGCTAATTCCACAATGTAGCATATTTTGAAATAAAGAATATCTAACTTAATGGTAAGAGTGAATGGGCATGATCTTGCATTTTCAAAATAATTTGCAAAAATTTGGAAGTCCAAAATGATGAAAGTGAGAGGGATAAAGCAAGACATTATAGATGAATTAATAACCCAGCTAATAGGTATGCCAATAGAAGGAAAATAACGTTTATAAAGAAAAATGAAACAAAGAGGTATGTATAAATCCTTTTCTTAGAGGCAAGGAAGAGCTTAGAAACAATTAATTAGGATATTCCAAAGAATCCATTTTGTGGCCATGGAACAAGGTCACTCTCCAAATTGTTAGGCATCTCACCCTTGAAAGCCATTTCCAATGTAATTTATCTTTCCACCTTATCAAGTCCTTAATCATTTTTAGTACAATTCCTTGGTTGGTTTTCTATTTTTCCTTATTTCTTCATTTGAACATTCTATGTTATATTTTCCTTGTGTGGTCATAGCCCTCCTTCTACACAAATTTGTAATTATTTTATTGATTATCCATATTCTCAATTGGAAACCCCCTTCCCTATCCCCTATGAGGGCATGGATTTATTCTTCCCATGAAATTTATATTCCTAGTAAGAAATATGCATTATCCCCTATTGTGAAGGTAGAAGCCCATAGTCCTATATGTAGCAAGGTCAATGATGCAATTGTTGGTCTAGATGGGGAGGGGGCGTCAATAGGAAAAAAAAAGTTAAGGAGAGGCTTAGTGGTTTTGGAGACATGCCTGAATGTTTGAATTCCCCTCATGGTCCTTTAGTAGCCTATCTAGTGTTTCTTATTTTGTGGCATCTTGTATTGGAAAGATCACCTTTGTGGTGCAAATCTCAGGGGCTGAAACTAGTAGCTTGGATAAGGAAGTTAGTGCACGCCATAACATACTATAATTATTTTTCTTGAAGTGAATAGGTTGAACATTAAAGTTTCTCGAACTAGAAATTTATTTGAGACACATTAAATCAAGAGATCTTAAATTAAGTTTAAAAAATATTGGGATGTTCTTGTGGATATTTGTAAATTTGAGGACAAAGACAAATAAAAAGAGAAACTCAATTCATTGGAGGAGTTATATGAAATTAAGATTGATTTAAGTGATGGACAACTATCAAACTACTTTAAGATGGTCTTAAATCTTAGGCCTCTAAGGAGTAGGTGGGCCTTGACCTAAGGATGCATAGTTGCATGATGAAGGATAAGTGGACCCCTATGACCTAATATGTGGAGTTTGTGGAGAAGCATCTTGAGTTTCTTAAGGATGAATTAGAGGCTATTGTTGAATTGAACTTATTATCATCTTTGGTCCCTCTTGATTGGTTGTCATCTCATTTGACCTTAGTTTTTGTTGTGTGTATGGTATGTTGCACGTGTTGTGCCCCCTAGTCTTGGGTTTTTTTACTAATGTTCTTTTTCTCCTTTCTAGCTATAGAAGAATTGAGAGCACTTTGAAAATACCTTTCTACCCTTAATATAAAAATAATAACAACAAAATCATTATGAATTGAGTCCTAATATTGAATAATATAGATTGAGAGTTGTCATCTCATCACATATATGTGTTAAAAAATAGTTAGAGGAAACCCTAAAAGTTAAATAAAGTATATTACACTAGCTATCAATCAAAAATCATATGGACGTAATGTGATACACTTTGTTGTACTTCTATATACATGTTGTGGCAAAGCATCAACTAATAGTAGATATTAATTTTTAACTATTCAAATTTAATTTATTTTTAAAAATATTAGTTAAAATTGTGATATTTTTTAGTCTATGAAATATTGTTATAATATATTTGATACAAAACTATGGTCAATTTTGTATTATAATATCATAATACACTTTGAAAATTATATTAGTGATTGCCACCTCAATCCAAATCACCATGATTCTAATTAAATAAATAAAACAAAAAATCTGATTTTTTAATTATACACTAACTATCAATTAAAAAGGTAAACATTATGTAAAACATTTTTCTTGACTTCTATATACATGTGATTATAAGACTCTCATTCATTATAGACATGAATTTAAACTATTTAAATATAATACAATTAAAATTATAATATTTTTAATTTTTTATTAAATATAATACAATTATAATTATAATATTTTTTTAATCCATTAAATTGAGTTATACACATACACACACACACACAAAAGTGTCACCCCAAGCCAAATCAACATAGTGCTAATGGATCAATAAGTTCATGACTCTTCCTATTTTCAAACTTTGATCGGTGAAAGTATATGAAGAATATTATATACACACACACACACAAAAGTGTCACCCCAAGCCAAATCAACATAGTGCTAATGGATCAATAAGTTCACGACTCTTCCTATTTTCAAACTTTGCTCGGTGAAAGTATATGAAGAATATATATATATATATATATATATATATACACACACAAAAGTGTCACCCCAAGCCAAATCAACATAGTGCTAATAGATCAATAAGTTCGTGACTCTTCTTGTTTTCTTCTTGTTTTCTTGCATCAGAGAGGTTTGAAGTTAAAAATTGCAGGTGTATGTTAGGGTTCACCCCCTATCGAGCACAAACAAATTTCCAACAAACAAAAGCTGCAATCATATTCACAAGTGTGCCCCATTCAATAGATTAGCGAGTTTTGGAGTTGTCAAGGTTGCAAGGTAATGTATAGGTGCATGCCAAAAAGAGGAAAGACAAATTTTCAAACCAAAAATCTGCAATGCCATGAGAAAGCATGCTTCATTGAGAAGGAAGCACATATCTAGAGTTCACCCTTATTAGAGGAGCAAAACAGCAGGAATTTTGATTGTATCAGCAGTGATCTTCGTCTTTTGGAAGAGGGGTTTTACATCAGTCTTCGCCATTTCATCAGTGATCTTTATCTTGACCATTACAGTAATCTTTTCAGACATCAGGTTTAGCTCAAAATCTCTATCATTCCAGCACGATACTCCAATTTTGTACTATGTAGATATTAATGTAGGTAGACAATAAATGGGAATGACATTCAATATAAACATGCATCTTAGGCGGCGACCAGTGGAGGCGGTTTATACGGAAGTGGTGATCAGTGGAGGCGGTTAATGAATTTCTTTCAGCACATCGTACGAGAGAACTGACCTAACTCTGATACGTCCTTATTCCAGAAAACATCCTTGACAAATCGTAGGCGTATTTCTTACGTTTTCATATACACGGAAAAAAATGCCATTGTAATAGAATGGCTCTCGACGTAATTATGGAATATTGTATATTTAAGATTATACATGCTTAATATTAGGAGTGATACTATTATATTAATAATAATAATGGGTAGATAACTAAGGGTTTATTTAAAAGTTTTTGGTAATAAGAAATTAAACTAGAATTTAGTATAAGTGTATGTATTTTTACACCGAAGGCGTGTTCTATATGATGGATAGTGCTTGGTTTACATTAAAACGAATTTCAACCGTCCATCATTTTACCTATTTTTCTTCTTTCCCCGCCGCTATCGGTTCCCTGCTTTCCCCGAATCTCAACCGTCTGTCTATTTTTCGCCATTTTTCGGCTGTTTTTCACCGGCCGTTTTTTCTGTTTTCCCGCCGCTACCGTTTTTCCGGCATTTTCGCCGTTTTTTTCCTGCTTGCCCCGCCGCTATTGGTTTCCCCTCCTCCAAACTCTTCCTCACTGGTATTTTTGGCGAGCTGCAGCGTGAAAATAACGTTTCGTAAAGGGTTTTAGAGTATGTTTATTATATTATTTTGAAATCTCGTTTCATCATTTTCTTTTGCCGATTTCGCGTTGCATTATTTCTGCTCTCATAATATTTTTCAATCACTACTGTTTTAAAGGGTTTTCACCGCTTTGCTTTTTTACCGCTCACGGAATGCTCCTATTTTTATTATTTTTTAATTATAATTCCTAATTACTTTTACAATTTATTAATTAAAGTTATCATTTATATTTTCTGTTTATTTATAATTTTATAATTAATTTGATTTATAAAAAAACATTTATATAATTTTACATTTTGACAATATTATGATTTCATTAATGGCATATATTTATTAGATTATTAATTTTATAATTTTATTAGTTTTTTATTTTATTCGTTTTAATATATTTTTAATTCAAATTTCATATGTATTTATATTTTTCTTATTTTTATTAAAAATAATTTATATTATTTTATATTATTTCTCTTTTTCATCAATATCTACACCAATTAAAGAATAAAATATAGCTTTTTAACAATAAAAAAAGGGGCATATGCCACCTAATAGCTTTAAATGGTTAAGAATATTGTTACTAGTAACAACAAATAACAAATAGTTG
This sequence comes from Sequoia sempervirens, assembly GCA_007258455.2. NCBI lineage: Eukaryota > Viridiplantae > Streptophyta > Pinopsida > Cupressales > Cupressaceae > Sequoia > Sequoia sempervirens. Next base: position 52,197 of record VDFB02179486.1, read on the forward strand.
GTAGGTTTTAACATTAGGCTATCCTCTCCCTTAGATTTTAATTATTATATTTTTTTATATATATAGAGTTTAGTTTTAAATATATAATAAATAATTTGATTTATAATATATAATGGTACATTATATAATAAAATAATAGTTAAAATATAAATAATAAATATAATAGTTAATATGTTATTCTATAGCCGGTATTGGCATGGTGTGATGGTTTATAGGTGGCATTGTTGTTCTTGCCACCAAGGTTCAAACCCCGTTGGGGTGGTATTGTTGAATGGTTGTATCTGGTTCATAGCTCTGGTCAAAAACGTTTACCCCTTGAATAAAAATAAAATAAAATAATAAATATAATAATATAATATAATAGTTAATATGTTATTCTATAATTAAAAAATATAATAAAATTAATAATAATATTAATTTCATTTTCTAAATAATCTTTCAATTCATCTCATTTACTACACAAATGTGTGCAAAACATAAACCAACTTTTTTCTAATTGACCTTCCACACCTCTTGGCTACCCATTGCACAGGGTGCAATAACTAGTATAAATCATTAGAACTTTAAGTATTGTGTGGTCTTTCAAGTAATGAATTTTAATTAAGTGTTTATGTTTTTATTGTGGAGACAAATTTAATAAAGAAGTTTAAAAGTTTTTGGTAATAGGAAATCAAACTAGAGTTTAATGTAAGTGTATGTATTTTATAAATCATTAGAACTTTAAGTATTGTGTGGTCTTTCAAGTAATGAATTTTAATTAAGTGTTTATGTTTTTATTGTGGAGACAAATTTAATAAAGAAGTCATGGATAAGATTTACAAGAAATCTTTTGATCATGATATTTGAAATAACCACCACAAAAATTCTTAAAATAAACATTTACATTTATTAAACAATAATTTATTTTTTTAATAAATTTATGTGGATATGAATTATCAACTTGTATAGCATTTGAATATTTTTTAATAGATTTAATGTAGATATGAATTATCAACATACACATATTATTCAATTTTAAAATTATAAATAACTAGCTTATATATATATATATATATACGCTCAGAGATATCATTTTTGAGGCGTATTTTTTTCTCTTTTGCTTTTTTGAATTTAAAAAATATAATGATATCTCTGAGCGTATAATATATGTATATGTATATATATATATATATATATATCTTAATATATTAAGATAGATAAGCTAGTAGCAACCGCAACGTGCGTAACACATTGAATAAATTAATATATTTAAGGTTGTGATTAGAGTTAGCATTTAGGATTAGAGTTTATATCATGGTTAGGGTTAGGGTTTGGTTTAGATTTATTATTATGATTAGGGTTAGGGTTTATTGTTAAGGTTGGGTTTATGGTCATAGTTAGTGTGAGAATTATGTTAGGGTTAGGGGTAGAATTATGGTTAGGGTTAGGGTTTGGATTATAATTATAACAGGTTTCAGGTTAGGAATAAGGCTTTGGTTACTGTTAAGGGTAGGGTTGGAATTACTATTAAGCCCTAATCCAAATTAGACCTTAGTTATATCCTAACACTAACCCTACTTAAATCCTAACCCTAACCCTAATTGAAGAAACCCTAAATCTAACACTAATCGTAACCTTAAGTGAACACTAGCCCTAATTGAATTGTAACCTTAACCCTAATTTAATCATAAACCTAATTCAACCCTACCCCTAACCCAAATTGTACCCTAACCCTAACCCTAATAGTAACCCTAATTGAACTATATACCTAACCTTGATTAAATCCTAAGTATAATCCTATTTGAACCCTAACCCTAACTAAACCCAAACCATAACCCAAACCCTAATTGACCCTTAACCCTAATGCTAACTTTGAGATTTATTTTAGAACCCTAAACCTAATTAACTTTAACCCTAATGCTAACCCCAAAATTTATCCTAGAACCCTAATTAAACCCTACCCTAATTGAATTTTAATCTTAAGATTAAATGTAACCCTAATCAAAACCCTAATTGAACTTTAACCCTAAGCTTTATCCTAATTATAACCCTAATTGAATGTTAATGTATGCTAACCCTAATTAAATCCTAACCCAAATTGCACTCTAACCCTATTTAAACCTTGATTGAATGCTAACCCTAATTGAACCCTAAATCTAATCCTATCTCTAACCCTAATTGAACTCAAATTCTAATTATGACTTTAATTCATGTCTAACCCTATTTGAACCCTAACCCTAATCGGATCCTAACATTTATCATAATAAAATCTAATTGAGCATTAACCCTTTTCTAACCTTAATCCTAAGAATAATTGAATCCTAGTCATAACTATTACCTATTTTTCACTTCAAGCTCAAACAGGTAGAGCTAAATTGAACTCATCATTGAAAGGTACAGAGAATTTTAAATTTTGATGCTAAAGTATTCATTATCCATCATGAAAAATTAGATTACATTTTATTTTTAGTTTTATTATGCAAGTACTCATAATAGAAAATTGAACATTTGCATAACAAATACTTTTTTATTCATATTATAAAAATTTGAAATCCCGCACAAGCCACGAGAGTAGCCGAATTTGATTTTCTTAATCAAATAATGAATACAAAGTGGGATGTAATACTACACTACTGGGGATAATGTAAACATGAAGGAGGGGATCAATTCATCATTGCCTGTAATGATGAATCGTTTTACTCGATGTCTTCAAGATTGTTGTGTCTCCAATGCCTCGAGGTTCTTCCGACTCCAAGCTCCATGCATCTACAAGATCGTAAAAGGATGGTGTTAGAGCAATGATAAATTGCATCCTATTTCACGCCTACACTACCAATAGGAATGTAATATATATCCAATCAGGCATTCACCAAATGATCAAATTATAAAAGGCTGACAATCAAGGAACACAAAGTTCAATGGAAGCTTTCAGCTTCGATTATTTTTGCTAACTTGTTTGTTTAAATGTGCAGGAATAGGTTCATTATGTTCGTGATTATTTTCATCAGATATGTGGAGCAAAATGGGCCCCCACAAGGGTTGAGCCTGACATATCAGAAAAATATCCTCTCATTCAGCATTCATATATGAGCATCATATGAAGAACAATCATGAAATAAGATTGTTGTCATAAAGAAAAACTTCAAGACAACTACATAATTTAACAATCAAAGCTATAAAGAACAATTTCTAATCCGTTATTCAACTGAAGGAGTTGATTGAAATGATTGATGCTTTTATTCACTTATAACAGTCAAGACAATTTATGCTTTAATCTGAGAATTATAAGTGAATAAAAACTTATTTGAATGTTGTACAAGTACAAAAGAATTGAACTAATATATTATTGAAGAGTTCAGTCTGAGTTACGATGGATGTTCAAATGTTGATGTTTCAATCACAATACAAGTAATGACAGAAAAAGGGAGTCAACAATGTTCTGTGTTTGATGCAAATGAAAATACAAAACTATTAAGTAGCAATCAAATTTCAATCCCTTTAACATTCATAAGATATAGAAGAAACACCACATAGAGCATCATATAAATATCTAGTCACTCAGAATAGGGATTCGTTTTTAGTATTCTAGGAAGCTTTGATATGATGATAGCAACTCTCCTTCATGAGAGAAAAGGAAAAATAAGAGATAATGCTGAACTGAATAATTCCATCAAAATGAGCATATAGAATGATAAGGCACAATAACATCATATGGTGATTTATGAATATACAAATACATAAGATCTCACTATAGAAATGAAGGACAATAAGAAGATTGAAACAAAGTGAGACAACAACAAAAGTGGGGACATAAATCATGGTGCTCAAGTTTTTCTTTATCAAGACATACAATGTTTCTTGTATTTTTGCAAGATGGAAGTGAAGCTACAATATACTGAAAATTAATATCTAATATCTGTAGACTTTATTTTTTGAATTCAGACATTGTAAATAAGGAGTTAATGAAGAGCATTTAGAAAATTCTTCCATTTTACAAAATATTTTTATTCTACTGTTCTGGGACGAGCCCAGTTTTGGAGAAAATGGAGAAGAAAAAATACCCATCAAACATAGTAAGCCTACGGCCTGGAGAAAGCATTTTACATATACCCAGATTGGGTTTCAACAAGAGAATTGCATATTTTCTTCTTATCAATTCCATAGACATGAGGGTTTCATCAAAAATTCAAAAAAATGTGTATAAATATTGTTGTGGGTCGAACCCAAGAAATGGTGAAAGGAGAAAAGATTCCAAAAAGCTTGTGTAACAGAAGGAAACAAAGACAAGAGATAACTTACCATCATGCACCTAAGGAAGAACAAACAAGCCCACGACTGAGCTCTCCTTGAGCTTCAAAATTCATAAGTCGAGCTCACACAACAGCCACGAAAGATACATCAGTAGAAATGCACACAAAAGGCGAAAAGACATCAGAAACCTATCTCATGGTCGTGGCTATAAGCCTGAAGATGATTTTGAATCTGAGATAAAAGCTAGTTTTGGTTGGAAATGTTGTTTACCATTCATTCCTAGCAACAAATCTTCAAAGACTCGGCCCAAGTGTAGCATAGAATGGTGTTAGCTCTATAAATTTCAGACTCAAACTCTCCATGGCGGCCGAATGATGGAAGATATACTCAATGGAGAAATATACACAGAAACAACATCAGAAATACATGTTAAACCGTGGCCTTAAGGCCAAAAGATTGTTCAAAAGTGGAGAAAAGAGGTCACGAAATGACTAAAAAATTATCTTACCATGTTTGCCATTGAATTTTCATGCCACAGAGGAACCAAAATACCAGATTTCCATACTTTCTGCAAACCCTAAGGTCTCCTTATGGCAACGCAGCAGAGCACAAATTTTCTAGAAGGCCAAAGACAAAACAAAGAATGCAAATGACAAAATGATTAGGGTTCGATTACTTTTGTCTGCCCTAATTCGACCAAGGGTGACTTTTTGCTAATAATTTTAATAAATCATTTCATTTTACCATCACCGTGGTCTTGACTCTTGAGGTCAATCGACCTAATGATGCATAAGGGGCCCATGAGTTTTGAGGCCGACTTCAAAGTAATACTTTGATTTTGGAATATTGTGCCTTGCATGGATTTAAAGAATATCAAATAATCAATTAAATATTAAAAGTAATAATATTATTACTTTAATATTTAGACATGTAATAAGGGTGTTATTATCAGCTATCAAAATATTAAAATAATCATTTGATGATTATCTTTAACATTTAATCAAATGAATTCATTCTCAAATCCATGCAAGATTGCAAGTGAAAGCTAACTGGAGGACTAAAATCATGCAAATTATGGAGATTATTGGCACTTTGCTTTAGTTTTGCATCAATTCACGAAATATCTTGATCATGCGCATGGAGAGGTGGATTTTTCTAGACATTGAGATCAGTTTGCTTCAATTTTGGGCCATTTTTATGAGGATTTTCTCTTTTGCTCGTGAGAGCATATTGTGGAGATATTTTTTTACTTCAGTTCATTTTCAGTGCTATTTTCATGCATTTTGGAGCTAGTTCAAGTTACTTTTTCAGTTGTACACATTGTGACTGCGAGTTTGAGCCCGAGTTCACTCATTTTTGCATGAGTTTAAGCTCTTCTTTTTGAGATCTTTATTTCTGCTTGTGGATTGCTTTGGAGTTATCATTTTTCACACTGAAATTGACTTTTAGTTTCACCTTCATGCCTTGAGAAGGCTTTTTGTATATAGCGAAACGACTTAGTCATTTTTCTCTAGTTCTTGTTTTTCAACCTTTGTATTTTGCAAAGAGAAATATCATGTAACTCAATTTTCAAAATTTAATACAGCAGCAGTTTTTACAGGTTAATTTATTTGTGATTAATAGCAAAAGATTCCTTTAGTTTCCAGTATTTTCAAGGTTTTTCCTTCAATATTTCAGGCATCATTATTGTGTGGGATTTTGATCGAAGGATTATTGTGTTTTTAGTTTTGTAACCTCTAATTTTTTTGTCTCCTTCATAAATATTTGTATGCAGTTTAGTTTAAATTCACTGGTTATACACTATGCATGTAATTGATTAATCAGTTTAGTCGTGAAAACCATGTTTTCCCTCAAAATTGTATTGAATCAAAGCCTTTGTTTAAAACATTAAGGTGATTAGACTATCAAATCAGGTTGTGTAGATTAAAGTACTGAGTAATCATTTTGTGAGTCAATTTGCAGTTTAGATTTCCAATTAGGTGCATCACCAAAGTTTTAATTTTAGTTCATGCATTTGGTTCAACCCTTTTTACCCTTTTCTCAAAAAAAATCATTCAAGTACCAAATTGATCATCATATAGGAACCAACCTAGAATTTGGAGGTCTATCTTCACCATAGGAATACCCACAGCCTGAAGATAGTTCCCATGTTTCAACAGATTGTTGAATTTAATCATTCAAGCATTCGGGTGTAATCTGTTTGACAACAATAACCATAATTAAATCTTAATTAAACCCTAATTGTAACTCAACCTTAATATTAATTAACCCCTAATTGCACCCCAATTGTAATAATCTTGATCATAACCTTATATGAAACCCAACTATAACCCGAAGCTCAACCTTAATCGTAGAACAGTAACCCAAAACCTAACCCTAATTATAACCTTAAGTGAATAGTAACCCTAACTGAATTGTAACCTTAACCCTAATTTAATCCTAAACCTAATTCAACCCTAACCCTAACCCTACCCCTAACCCAAATTGTACCCTAACCCTAATAGTAACCCTAATTGAAATATATAGCTAACCCTAATTAAACCCTAACTAAAGTCCTAATTGACCCTTAACCCTAATTGTATCGTAACCCTAATTGAGTTGAAACCATATTTGGATCATAACCCTAGAATTGAGTTGTAACTTTGATTATACTCCTATTTGAACCCCAACTATAACCCTAACCCCAAGGTTTATAATAAAACCTAACCCTAATTGAACCCTTACCTGAACCGTAACCCTAATTGAACCCGTACTTGAACCGTAATGGATACCTAACCCTAATTAAATGCTAATGTACATTAACCCTAATTAAATCCTAGCCCACATTGTACCCTAACCCTAATTAAACCTTGATTGAATGCTAACCATAATTGAACCCTAAATCTAGTCCTAGCTCTATCCATAATTGAACTTTAATTCTAATTGTGACTTTAATTGATATCAAACACTATTTGAACCCTAACCTTGATTGAATCCTAATAATAAACTCTAATTGAACATTAACACTTTTCTAGCCCTAATCCTAAGCATAATTGAATCCTAATCATAACCGTAATTGAATCTTAATTAAATTCTAATTGTAACATAACCTTAATAGTAACCCTAATTGAACATTAATTAACTCCTAATTGCATCCCAATCCTAATCATCTTGATCATAACCTTATTTAAACCCCAATTGTAACCCTAATCTCAAGCTTAATTGTAGAGCAATAACCAAAATCATAATTTAATTCCTAATTATCTCTTAACCATAACTAAACTCTAATCAAGAACCCTAACCTTATCATAACCCTATCCCTAATTGAACCCAACACTAACCCAAACTCTAGCCTTGATTGAACCCCAAATCTAACCCTAATTTAACCCTAACCCTAACCATAATTGAACCCTAACCCTAACCATAACCCTAATTAAAATAATTGTAGAACCCTAACCATAACCTTAAGTGAACACTAACCCTAATCAAACCTTAATCCTAAGTAAACCCTAACCCTCACCTTAACCATAACCCTAACCCTAATTTAACCATAACCCTAATTAAACTTTAGCCCTAATTGAACCCCAACCCTAACCAAAACTCTATTTGTTCTTAACCCTAGTTCAATTCTAATGTTAACCCTAATGTGAACATTAACCTTAAGTGAACACTAACCCTAATCAAACCTTAACCCTAATTAAACCCTAACCCTCACCTTAACCCTAACCCTAATTGAACCCCAACCCTAACCCAAACTCTATTTGTTCTTAACCCTAGTTGAGTCCTAATGTTAACCCTAATGTGAATCCTAACCCTTATTGAAACTTAACATAACCCTAACCATAATTAAACTCTAATCAAGAACCCTAACCCTATCATAACCCTGTCCCTAATTGAACCTAACCCTAATTAAACTCTAGCCTTGATTGAACCCCAACTCTAACCCAAACTCTATTTGTTCCTCACCCTAACCCCAATCCTAACCATAAATTTTACCCCAAGCTATATCGTACAACCCTAATGTTAACCCTAACCCTAATTGAAACTTTACTTAACCCTAACCATAATTAAACTCTAATCAAGAATCCTAACCCTATCATAACCCTATCCCTAATTGAACCCTAATCTTAATTAAACTCTAGCCTCGATTGAACCCCAACTCTAACCCAAACTCTTTGTTCCAAACCCTCACCTTAACCCTAACCTTAATTCAACCATAACCCTCACCTTAACCCTAACCCTAATTGAACCATAATCCTTATTAAACTCTAGCCCTAATTGAACCCCAACCCTAACCCAAACTCTATTTGTTCCTAACCCTAGACGAGTCCTAACCCTAACCCCAATGCTTACCATAACTTTTACCCCAAGCTATATCGTATAACCCTAATGTTAGCCCTAACCCCATCATAACCCTATCCCTAATTGAACCCTAACCTTAATTAAACTCTAGCCCTGATTTAACCCCAAGTCTAACCAAAACCCTATTTGTTTCTAACCCTAGTTGAGTCTTAACCTTAACAATAACCTTTACCCCAACCTATATCATATAACCCTAATGTTAACCCTAACCCTAATTGAAACCTAACCTAACCCTAACCACAATTAAACCCTAATCAAGAACCCTAACCCTAACATAACCTTAACCCTAATTGAATCCTTTTGAACCCTATTCCTAATTGATCCCTAACCCTAACCTTATTCTTAATTTAATCTTAATCCTAATTCATCCTAACTATAACCCTAACCCTATCTTTTACTGAACATTAACTCCTAATTGTAACCTTGATCTAAATCCAATCACCCTAACCCTAACTCTAGAAACTTTATCTTAGAATTCTAATTGAACCATAACCCTAATTTTATGATAAAATTTAGTGTGCACTAATTTGTTAAATATAAGTATGGTAGTTTTAATATATTAATTTGAAAACTTATTTTCTTTGTATTTAATTTTATAATTTTAAATTTATTTTAGATGTGCATTTATCATAGGAGGCTTTTATATTAGATTGTATATCTAAGTTGTATCTTTGTAAAATAATTTATTTAATAAAGTCTTAAATCTAAAATATTTCTCTAGAGATATACATTATTTTTTAAAATAGAATATGGATGATTTTTTCTTTTTGAATTCTTTGAATATTTTTTAAAATATTGAATATTTTTTTATGTGTAATAGTAAATTTAAGATATTTCTTTTTTATTTAGATTTCTTTTTTTAATTTTAAATACATTAATTTAGAATTTTTAAAAGAAGTTTCTAAAATTTAAAAACTTAAGTATGAAAGAACTTTTCTCAAAAAGAAGTTTCTAAAATTTAGTAACTTATTTTTATGTCTAATGGATATCTCTTTTAAGTGTGAATGAACTTTTCTCAAAAACAAGTTTCTAAATTTTAGAAATTTATTTTTATGTCTAATGGATATCTGTTTTAAAAAGATCTTGGAGATCAAAGGTTTCTAGGAAAAAAAAAAAAACCCCTAGAGGATGTGCGCAGGCTCTCCCGGTGCAACTGGCGAAGATGATGCACAGAGGAAGGCGAAGGGTGAAGGTTGTCTACATGATGGTGTTGCGCAGACAAATGAGAATGGTAAGACTCGATGTCCTCCTGGCTTGAAACGGGGAGGCCGCCAAGCTGCATCTGGGGAGGGACGGAAATGGTATGCCCTCCACTCTGGGGCATTGCTGGTCCGTCCCTCTTCGCCCTCTACCCGCCCTCCTCCTTCTAAGGGTCTCGACACTGTGGTTGCAAAGTTAGGAGAGGCATTTTCTGGTGCGGCTCCTCCCTTTGATGTCGCTGGCTGCAAAAACAAATCGAATCCATATCACAAATGTTCAAATTTTTGTCGGGTTCACTCCCTGTCCGTTAACCCTAGCTTGGCCCGTCCTGAGGTTTCGTCATACTCGCCTCCCCTTCAAAATCTAGACTCTCAGCTTGGAAGCAATCATTTTTCCTTTGGGGATTCTGACGTGGTTTTTTCTGAGGAACCTATGGACTTCAATATTTCTGATGGCTGTATCGATGCAGTTGCTAAGGATTTTGGTGTTCGTTCAGTGGTAGTCAGATGTTTGCACAAGCGCCCGCCAGTGGCTTCCATCCTTGATTGGATTAATTGTGCCTGGAGTAATTTTCCCACCCCTACTATTGAATCTCTTGATTTTGATTTCTTTCTGATCACCTTTTGTTCGGTGGAGGATTGTAAATTTGTTTTGCAGAATGGGCCATGGTTCTTTGGGCATTCTGGCCTCTTTATCTCCCCATGGTCTCCTTTTTTTGATCCAGCCACAGCCAAGATCACTTGCATTCCTATTTGGATTCACCTATACAATCTTCCCTTGGTATTGCGTAATGTGGATCTGCTAAGCTCTCTGATCAACTAGGTGGGATCTTTTGTCAAGTTCGACCTTGCCTCTGTGGCTTTTGATCGCAGATTCTATAGAGTTTGTGCTTTGGTTGACATTTCTAAACCCCTCTCACTCCATACGGATTCACTCTTCTCATGGTGTGTGGACTCAATTTTTAAATTATGAGGGTTTGCCTTTTCGGTGCTTCCGTTGCAACAAGTTGGGTCACAGAATCGATGCTTTCCCTCTTCATCATTTAGCTGGGGCGAGGAATGTCTACTTGAAGAAATGGGTTTAGAAGGAGGGCTTTCCAGATACTGAATTTATTTGGCAGAATCATGGAATGTTCTTTGAACCTTCTTAGGTTCCAGGGCTGAATTCGGATCAGCCTATGGCTCCCCCTCCTCCTCTGATTGTTCCTGTTTCAGTGATGAATCCAGATCACCCTATGGCTCCCTTTGCCCCTCCATTTTCTCTTATTGGTGAACACTCCCTTGTGTCCTCTGAGGCAGAAGAAGATGATGGCTCTAATTCAGAGGGCACTTTTCCCTTCATGGACGATCTGTATGATCCTAATTGGGATTATTTTGATGACCTCACTCTGGATCCACCGCGGAAAATTGGGATCTCTCAATCTCTCTGCGGTAAACTAAAACCCGATTGTGGATCCAAACGTAAGGTTGGTAGAAAATCTGACGCAGAAAAGCTCTGCATTGAAGGTATGGAAGAGGTGGAGGTGGGCTCTCAAAGAACTTTGGAGGCTCTCCTTCGCACTAAAAGAAGGCTTTAGGCTCTTGGCTTTGGGCTGTTGGTTTTTCTCTTTGTTTGTATCTTTGGTGGATTTTTTTGGTGGCTGATTTCTTGTTTCAGTTCTCTGCTCCTCTGTAGGCTTCTTTAGATTTTTCTTCTTTTTTCTATTCCTCTATTCCTTTTTATCTGCGTGGCAGATCTTTGTAACTTTTTCTTTTATTTCAATAAAAGAAGTGGGCCCCTCGTCCCATAGCTTACGTATAAAAAAAAAAAGATCTTGGATATTTTATTTCTTAAGTATATTAATTTAGAAACTTACTTTTATATGAAATAGTGAAATTTAGAAACTTCTTTTTATGTCTAATGGATATCTCTTTTAAAAATATCTTGGATATTTTATTTTTTAAGTATATTAATTTAGAAAGTTACTTTTATATGAAATAGTGAATTTAAAATATAAATATATTTTAGTTATTACGCCAAAGGTGTGTCCTATTGGAAAATAGCTAAGCTAATTGTTACTATCAACGGTTAAAACTCCTTGAAAATGGATGCAAGACGATTAAATAAATCTTCATCGTCCATCACTCTTTATCGTTTTCCCCATCGTCGTTTTCCATGTAAACAGCAATGACACTTCCGCGAAGAACAATTTTTAAAGCAAGGGAAGAGTGAGGACGGTATTCTCCAGGTTTTATGAAAAGTATCACTTATTAAGGGTGTTGTGTAAACGAAGATGATGTCCATAGGTACATGTGCATCCTATCATCGTTGATAGAATAAAAGAAAAGCTTTCTTAAAGCAACATTATATTTATCTATATATGGCTAGATAATGTCATTCGCTTTGCTAGTTTCGTTGCAATATTTTATTTTCCCTTGGAGAGACATTACAATATTACAATGGTGTAAACATTTTAGAGTGGCCATTTTACAATATTCAAATGAATACCTATATAGTATTGTGTTCATTACTATTATTTTTTTATTTTCTTTTTTATATTTTTTGGTTTATGAGTTATATATTAATGTTTAATTTTTTATTTTTTTCCAAGACATATTTATAAATATTTAAATATTTTAAAAATACGATTTTAACATAAATGTATTTAAAATAATTTTATATTTGATATTGAAAATTTTGTACAAGAAATTGTCATTATAGGTATTTATATTTATTTAAATTATATTTGACATTGAAAATTTTATACAAGAAATTGTCATTATATTTATATTTATTTAATTTTTTATTTTTTTAAATATCAAGATTAATAAATTAAAAAATTAAGTTTTATTACATAACAAGCGTTGTACAATGATTAATACCTATTTCTAAAAATATAATTGTAATTGTTTAGTTTGTGTAAAATAAGTTTATATACAAATAAATAATAATTAAAAAATAAATATGAAAGTAAATTATATACATAGTAAATTTGAATAAATATCTATGAATTATTTTCATGTATATTTGTAATGATAAAAACTTTTGATTTCTTAAAATCTTATTTTATTTTTTTTGATACTCGGGAGGTATCTCCAACCAAGGCCCAACGATTCCCACCATACCTTGCCTCGGGCTTACTTTTACTGCCGAATTGGGGTGGTGGTGGGGCGAGCCAAGGTGAAATTAATCCCCCTAGGGAGAAGCCCCGAGCCTGCAACAGGACTCCTCCGGGTTAACCCGGCCAACGTGAATCGAACCTTGGACCTATATGGGACGAACCCAAAGCCTTAGCTCAACCATACTAACCGTTCGGGCTGCGGGGCGAACCCTGATTTCTTAAAATGTTATTATAAATTTTAATATTAGCATTTTAATGTCTATATATACAATATTGGATCTTCTAGTTCATTTATATTCTACTTGACTTAATACTTATTGGAAAAGGAGTTATCCATAATTTGTAAATTTAAATTAATTTGTTAAAATGTAAATTTGTAATATTTAATAGTCTATGTCATACAAATATGTTATATAATTTGAATGAGTATGTTTAATTATGAATGTCAATTTTTTAAAATGATTTTTACCCATATTATAATATATTTCTTACATAAAATCATTTTCAAGAATACACTTCCAAAATACAAATCATCTCCTTTAAAATATCTAATGTGAGTTGAATGACTAAAATGAATTACATGTAGGTGGCATTTTTAATATAAAAGTTGTGTATGTAAATTAACTAAAATAAGATAGCAAGACTAAAATTATACATGTGAATAGAAGTGAGTTAGTTTTGGTTGTGTACTTTTAAATAGGGGACAAGTGAATTTTATCTAGTACTTTTACAAGTATGGGTTTTGGCACTGGCCTCACTACTGACCTTGCTTCAAATTTGTTCACAAGTCTCAGTATTAGCTTTACAAACATTGAAAGCTTTCTTTGATCTAGACGAGGCTTTTGCATTGGAGTCTTTGAAGTGAGTGGTTTATGCACACTTGTAGGACATTACATTGTTCACTTTTGAAGCTCATCGTTTCTAACTTCACTAGAAATTATCGAAGGAGCCATTTTCTTATTACTCTGCACACCATTTGTCATTACTACATTGTCCATACTATGTTGTAAATAACCATTCCCCTGAATAACAGGCCTATCAAATCTAGATTATATCTTACTCATTGCCTTTCTTGGATCAAATAATTGTATTGGCTTTGCACTTGGTGTTTTTGTTTGTGTTCCTACCTTCGAAGGAAATTGTCTAGGTGGCTTTACTGCACCTTTAACATCCATCATAAAGCGCATTTGATTTTTGAATATTGTGGGTTTCTTCAATGATCTATAATGCTTCAAAAATTTCTACTCTTGTTGGTCATTATTTGTACCAAAAAAAGAAAATATCCTTTCGAACATTTATACAAACTTGCAAAAACAAAAATTGAAATCTTCACAATACATTATGACCTTTTTCACACAAACAATATCATTTGATAAAGAGCCTACCATTTGATGAGTGCAAAAAATAGACCTAAATTTTCCCTTATTGACCTTCCACACCTCTTCGGTGTACCCATTGCACACCAAGGTGTAATTGTTAGTCATATTTTAAATGGAATTTTTAATGATATTGAACTCATATAGATTTTGGTTCTTGATCGGATGGCGCTTTGTAACTGCATGCTCGCCCATGGCCATTGAGGCCTAGGGTGCATGTCATTTTCTTTTGTTGCATGTGTCTTCTCTCTTCTGGATTAGTTTATTCATGGCATGTTGCGTACAGGGAGGGGTTTTTAATGCTTTTGGGGGGAGTGCTTTGCTCGGTTCAAACTTTTCTCTATTGTTCCTTGTCGCTGGTTTAATCTTCTATCTGTGTGGAGCGATGTTTGTTGAGTCGCGGTGATTGGTGCATGAGCCCGCAGTGGCTTGGAAGCTGGGTGTTGGGGGTCTATAGTGCGTGGGTAGCCCTTTGTCTGTCGCTCTCTTCTATTTTCTACGTGGGAGTGAGAGGGTTCCTGCGTAGTGGGAAGGAGGGTGGTTGGTGGTAGCACGGGGGTGGAGTGGAATTAGTGTAGCGGGTGGTGGTGTGGGTTGGGTGTGTGGCTCCCCACGTAGTGTTGGTTGGTGTTCTTGCTTTGCATTCCCGTCTCGGGCATTCCAATGTCTATGTCTCGGGGTGAGACGTCCAGGGAGTCTCCTGATATGGACTTCTGGGCTGCGATCAGTTCAAAATCTTTGAACCATGGTATGAAGACCTTTGATAATAATTTATTCTCTCTAAATTCAGGAGTTGGTGGTGCAGGTTTGCATGGTGGCTCACAGATCATAAAGATTAACAGTTGTCTTGAGCGGTGCAAGGAGCGTCCAAAATTGGTTATTTTTCCAGAAATGATTGTCGAGGATATATAATACTATTCAAATCACTCTTTATATTGCAAGTTTTTGGGGATGAGGGTCTCTTTGTAGTTTCTAGAGTCTTGGGCCAAGAGGACATGGGCGCTGGAGGGTGAAATGGAGATCATGTTATTGGCCAACAATTACTTCATGGTTACTTTTAATTGTGTGGTTGATCGCATTAGGGTCTTTGAGGGGGGCCCTTACTTTCATAACCAGTTGGGATTGTTGATCAAACCTTGGCATGCAAGCTTTAATCCCTCTAAGGAGCTGTCAAATTGAGTTTCGTTGTGGGTTCGTCTACCTTGGTTCCCAGTGGAATGTTGTTGAGAGGATGTTTTGCACTTGCTAGCCTTGATGCTTGGAAAACCAGTTGGGTCTTCGTCACAAAATTTGGGTAAAAAGGTAATGAATTTTGTCCGCATTTGTGTTGAAATTGATCTAAGTAAGCCTTTGCCCAATGTTGTGGATATGTGTGTGGGATCTTACTCTTGGGTGCAACAGTTGGATTATGAGACCCTACCCTTCCAATGTTGCTTTTGTCATGAATACGGTCATTTGTAGTGTATATGTCCAAGGTTGAAGCTAGTGGAGTCTTAGCCTTCACAGCCCCCTCAAAATCCCCCTAGGGCTGATAAGGGGAAGAGCCTTGCTCCTAGTGAGGTGGTTGGTGCTGATGGTTTTGTTCAGGTCAAGAATCGTAACAAGAACTGGGGTCAAAAGAGGACCTTAAAGGAAAGATGGGAGGAGGACACCTCTAACAGGTTTGAGGTATTGGATGATCTCAACCAACAGGAAGTGAATTTGGGTTTGATGAGTTTGGATCAGGGGGTTGTGGGTTTAGTTCAGGAGGGCCCTATTCCTGATGTGTCTATTAATCCGTAGGGTGTTCACATGGATACTGATCAACAACTGGTGGTCTCTGAGGCGTTGGTTCCTTCTTTTGAAGCCCTGAATGGTGGGGGGATTCTTCTCATCCTAGGCGAATTGTGGGATCGAAAGCAACCAAGAGTACTAGGCCTTCTCCTTAGCTAGGCCTTTTGCAAAAAGATCTTAAGAAAAGTGGGGCAAAAAAAGCTGCTAAAGGTAGAAAGAAGGATTTGGAATTTAAGATTAAGCTGATTGGTGAGACTTTGGTGGATTCAGGTTTGGTGAAGACTCTGGACTCTCATTTTTTGAGCCCCTTGAAATGATTGTTCTATAGTGGAATGTTAGGGGCTTGAACAATGACCCTAGACAAAAAGCAGTTCATGATTTGGTTAGAAATCAAGGTCCTGATGTTCTTTTTCTCCAGGATACTAAGTTATCTGTTGGGACTATGTTTGGTTTGGCTCCTAATTTGTGGAGGAACGAGGAATGTCAATGTATCGGTGCTCATGGGTCTTCTAGGGGTGTAGCTTGTTTGTGGAACCCGTAGAAGATCCATCCTGTTTGGTGGTTATCTTCTAAGTCTGCTATGCCTATGATTGCTTCTAGTTTTGAGATAGGGGAGGGTTTACTCCTTTCTAATATTTATGCTCCCATTGAATTTCGGGGTAAACAATTACTGTGGTCCCACATCAGGTTTGTCCGCAATTTGGCTCCTTTTCATCCTTGGATTTTGGCAGGAGACTTTAATGCTATATCTGAGTTGGTTGAAAAGCATGGTGGTATTACGAGGCTAGAGCCCTCTGCGTTGCTCCTACATGACAACATTGATGCTATGAATTTAGTGGATATTAAACCTAGTAATGGTAAGTATACTTGGAACAATCGCAGGGTTGGTGAATACTATGTAGCTGAAAGATTGGACTGCTTCCTGGTTCTTGTTACTAGGTTGGTGGTATGTGGTCTTCTTGTTTTGAAATCTTGGATTGGAGGGGATCTGATCACTGGCCTATCAAGCTTGCTATTGATTCAACTCATGCGCCCGATGCTCCTTCCTTTAGATTCCAGCTCATGTGGTTGTGGGACTAGTCTCTATATGATTATATGGCTAACTGGTGGAGGAATGGTAGACTTACTTTTGGTATGACAATGTATACCTTTTCAAAATTACTTCAACATGTGAAATATCATCTCAAGCGTTGGAATCGTCAATGCTTTGAGAATATCTTCCAAGCTAAGGTAGCTGCTTAGGTGGAATTGAATGGTATTACGAGATTGATAAGGGAGGATGAGGTAACTGAAGAGTTGCTTCAGGAAGAGGCTCAGGCTTTG
This sequence comes from Sequoia sempervirens, assembly GCA_007258455.2. Classification (NCBI taxonomy): domain Eukaryota; kingdom Viridiplantae; phylum Streptophyta; class Pinopsida; order Cupressales; family Cupressaceae; genus Sequoia; species Sequoia sempervirens. The sequence continues at coordinate 69,540 of VDFB02179486.1, forward strand.
AAAGCTTTGGAGGAGTGTGAGTTGTGGGAGGAATTGTATTAGGAGAAAAAGGCTCAGATAGAGTGGCTTCAAGAAGGAGATAAAAATATAGCTTTTTTCTTCAATTCAGTAAAAGCCAGGAGGCACGGTAATTCTATCTCTATTCTAGTGAATGATAGAGGTGAGCAGCTTTCATCGTTGCCTGAAATCTTGGGGGAGGTGATGCAGTATTTTTCCTCTCTTTTTAGGGAAGACTCACTTGGGAGATCGCCTAAGGAAGCCCAGGTTCTTTCTTGTATCCCCCCTCTAGTTTCTAGGGAACTGAATGAGCAACTTATGAGTGAAATCATGCTTGAAGAGTTAGAGGGGACTATTTTCCAGATGAAGAAAGGGAAAGTGCTTGGTCCTGATGGCTTCCTGGTTGAGTTTTTTCAAGAATTATGGGATGTTGTCAAGATGGACTTATTGGTGGTTGTTCAGGAATCTCAATGAAATAAGCAGATGTTAAGGGCTTTAAATTCTACCTTTCTTGCTCTCATTCCTAAGTGTGATGGGGCTGATAGGTTATGTCAATTTCGTCCCATTTCTCTTTGTAACGTTATTTATAAAATTATATCTAAGCTCATTGTTGACAGGTTAAAAAAGGGGCTCAAAGAACTAATTTTAGAGGAGCAGAGTGGTTTTGTGGTGAGTAGGAAAATTCTAGATGGGATTGTTATTGCCACTGAGACCATTCATTCTATGGCTAGATCCAAAGAAAAGGCAATGTTCATTAAGTTGGATATGGCTAAGGCTTATGACAGGGTCAGGTGGTCCTTTCTTTGGAAGGCTCTCAATGCTTTTGGTTTTGAGGAAGAATGGATTCAATGGGTTGTGAGCTGCATTACTTCAGTTTCCTTCTTTGTGCTAATTAATGGGGATCACTCTAAGTTGTTTAGAGCTTCTTGGGGGCTTCATCAAGGGGATCCCCTATCTCCTTATTTGTTTCTTCTCCTTGCTAAAGGCTTGGGGCTTAGAAGAAATGTGGAGGTTGGTCTCATCCAAGGTTGGTAGTGGGGTGGTGACTTGCCTCTGTAGTCTCACCTGTAGTTTGTGGATGACACTACTTTGATGGGTTTGGCTACAATGAGAGAAGCTGCTAATATTCGCAGGGTGTTGGATGTTTACCTAATTTCCTCAAGTTAGTTGATTAATGAGGATAAGTCTTCCATCTTATTTTTAATACCTCGGGCCCCATTCAACAGAGAATTTCTCAGACTTTGAGATTTCATATTGGGACTTTCCCTTTGACCTATCTTGGTATCCCCATCTCGGTGGGTAGACTGCCCAGGGAATCTTGGCAGAATATTTTGGATAAGTTTCAGGTGAAATTCAATCACTGGACTCATTGTTGGTTGTCCTTTGCTAGGCGTGTTCAACTAATCTTGTTTGTGGTGAAAGCATTTCCCATTTTTAGATGCATGCTCCAGGCTGCTCCGGTGAGCTTTGTTAAGGAGTTTGATTCGGTTACAAGACAATTTTTATGGGTTGGTTGTTTGGTGTCTTCCAAATGGAGTCTGGTCATATGGGAGGTTGTCTGTAGCCCAAAGCAGTATGGTGGGCTTGGATTAAGGTAGTTGGCTTTGACTGGTGTGGCTCTAGCTGTGAAGTTGTATTGGTGATGGTGCATTGAGCAGGATAAGATTTGGGCCAAGATTCTTTCTCGGAAGTATTTCTCGGGGATCCCTCCACTTGATCTCCCTCGATATCCCTTGGTGGGGAAAGGCTCGGTGATTTGGGACACTCTCAAGAAAGGGGCTAAACTTATTAAGGAAGACTTATTTTGGATATGTAGAATGGGGATTGGGGTCTATTTCTGGTCTGATTCTTGGGATATATTTCCTCCCATAATCTCTCAATTTCCCAATTTGTTGAATCTTTGCCAGTGGTTTCTTGAGGCTAGTTGGTCACAGGTGAGTGACTTTAAATCCTTCTCTTCTAGTGGGTTGTTGGAGGTGGCAAGATGGAAGTCTCTTGATGCTTGGTCGAATATTGGTTTGCAAGAGGATTGTGCTGAGCTGCAAGGTATCCTTTTTAGTCGACGGTGTAGTTCCCTCCGCGATGAAGATGTACTAGCTTGGTTTCCTAATCCTAAGGGTGTCTATACTGTTGCTTATGGATATCAAGTGTTATTGTCTCATAGGATGGTTGGGGAGGAAGTGCAGTGGTGGAAGAGGGTCTGGAACAAGTTCTCTCGACCAAAGTGTAATTGCTTTGTCTGGATGTTGGCTTGGAATAAGTGTTTGACCTGGGATAATATTTTGAAGAGAGGTTTCCAGGGCCTTTATGTTTGTGTTTTGTGTGGGGTTGCTAAAGAGGACTCTACTCACTTGTTTTTCTCGTGTCCTTTCACTTTGCAACTTTGGCATTTTTGGTGGGGTGTTTGGCAAAGCCCTTGTGTTCATGCTTCCTCCTTGATTGAATTTGGAATGGTTTGGGCAGGCCTCCCTCTTTGGCTTCCTTCTTGCAGGATGTGTGGTTGGCAGGGCCTATCTTCATGTTGTGGCAGATTTGGTTAGAACAGAATTGGCGCATCTTTCGTGGAGAGAAGAAGTTTGTGCAACAGGTCTGGCAAAGAATACTGGGCATGATTAAGGAGATTGTGGAGGCTAAGTGTGATGTGATTTTTCCCTTGGAAAGAAGGGATGTTGAGGTGGTGGAGAGATTGGGGTTTCATGGGTTATCCATGACTTATGCTTGTGTTAGGAGAGGACAGAAGGTAAAGTAGAAAATTCATAGGGTTGGTAGTTGGCAGCTCCCTCCTGATGGTATTTTGAAGATTAATATTGATGGATCCTCAAGGGGCAATCTTGGGCCTATTGGTATTAGGGGGATTGGTAGGGATTCTTCAGGTTCGATGATCTTCTTTTTGATACATGAGGGGATGCAAACTATCAACATTATGGAAGGGATGGCTATTCTTTATGCCTTGGAGAGGGCTCAAGCTCTGGGGTGGAGAAAGATTATATGTGATTTTGACTCCTAGGTCTTAATCAATTTGCTTATTAAGCGGAAAGTGGTGGGTGTTAGTTGGCAGTTGGCTATGATTGTGCAACAAATTTTGCAGGTTAGTTCATTGTTGGAGATGGTGTCCTTTGTTCATATTCCGAGGGAGTGGAATTGGGCTGCTGACTGCTCGGCGAAATGGGCTTTTGAACATTTAATTGGCTGGAGAATTGAGGAGTGGGAGTTGGTTCCTCAGGTGCTTCGCTGGGATTTGGAGAAAATTCTTGCTAAAGATAGGGATGGAAATAGAGTTGGATGATTCTATTCTTTTGTAATTGATTGTTTTTGGGACTTTGGTCCTTTGCTTTCTTTGTAATGGTCCTTTCTGATTTTCAATAAAGTTTTCACCCCTCTTTATATACAAAAAAAACTCATATAGATTTTGATGTTAGTCTTTATGTTATATGGAGAAGTTTTGAAATATGATATTTGAAATAAAAAAATTAATAACCATTATTTTTATCTTTAACATTGATTTAAGTATGATTACCTTTAAAATTATATCTTATTTATGTGAAATAATTTAATGCACTTATATTTTATCCATAAATATCTAAATGTTAGATTAGAATATAATTCACTTTGTATATTATCATCATTTGATCATTGTAATTAAATAAACAAAACCTTCAACACATTTCGAAAAAGAAAGCAAATATTTGATAGAAATCAAAGTAATTTTGCAGGGCTTTCAAAATTGCCACACTTTTAAACTTATAAAAACTGATTAAGAATCTGCTGCTTGAATTTTGTATAAATTTTAAAATGACAAACTTAATTGCTAAAACCTCTGTTAAAGTTCATAAATTCTCTTTAACTCTGTCCCGAATTCTAAAGCTTCGAAAATGTTTTCTTTAAAGATTTGTTATTTTTTCTGTCAATCCCCAAAAAGAAGCCTTCCTCAAGATTTTTGAACTCATAAAAGAAAACTTTTCCCTTTAAATGTTTCTGGGCTTGCAATGAAGCACTTGATAAGCAATTAATTGAGGTCAGGATTTTGAAATGGTTGAGGGTTTACATCTTCCATCGTGATCCTGTAAACATGTTAACAGAAAATAAATCCATAAAATTTCTGACAAAATAACAGATTGTAGAAGTTTGGTAAATGTTCCAACCTTAAATAATAAAATTTCCACAAAAACCGATTCAGAAAACATGGCTAAATTTTGCATATAAATATCTGAAAACAACGAGGAACCTCCAAAATATTCTTCACTTCCTTCAAAATCTCCACAAAACTAATACTTCGTCTTGTTGGAATCTTATATCCTCACCTGGAGACTATTGGAGCCATTGAAAGAGGTCGGGATTTCTCCGCTGAGATTATAGTACGAAAGCCTCAGAATCTGTAAGCTCGGCATTAATGTACCGTTGACAAGAAACTCCGGTATTTCACCCATAATATTGGTATTGAAAGTTGAAAATGTTTGAAGTGAGGTGAGATCTTTGATCTCCACAGGAATCGCCCATGGAGAGAATGGATTTTAGAAAATATAATGACTTTTGCTTATCTTCTTCCTGTGTTTCTTTTCTGAAAAAGACATTTTTCTGTGATGTATTAAGAGGCGATTTAGTTAAGGCCACAAAAATCGACGAAGCAATATCCAGAGACGTTATTTTGTAGCACTCTAGGTTAGCAAACATCTCAGAGAAATAAAAGGAATCGCAGCAGAAAAGGTTTTTTTGACGGTTACAAAATCTACTGCAAACATTATAGACATATGTGCACATGCATGCAGAATACGAACGGTTACTTTTTTCTTACACTGTTACTTCTGCTGTCATTGTAGGCTTACGCTTCTTGACGTAAAAATTAATTTTTTTATAAAATATTATATTAGTCAACACTTTATTAATAAAAATAGTTTGAATTTAATATATTAATATTTTTTACTAAATATTTTAATACATTAAAAAATAATTTTTATAAATAAGTATTTTATATAGAGAAGCATATTATATCATATTTATAAAAAAATGGGTGGAATGGTATCATAAAAGACATTGTTAAACTCAAATGAAAAAACATGTCATTGTCAAGTTAACCTAAGCACCTTGTCATGAGGTAGCGAAGTTGTTAAGTGAACAAATGTCTATTAAGACCATCAATGTCATCGGTATTGAGGAGAGTCATGGGACCCATATTAATTGTGTTTAGTATGATCTCTATGGTTGTGACCTTGTTTGTGCCCTTGAGGAGGTGAAGGACCCCTACAAGAAGGGGATAGTAGTATGTGTATAATAGTACATAACACATTAGCCCAATACTCAACAAGAGTATTGATTGTGTAATGTCTAGGTCAACTCCATTATCCTACGCGTGATCTACAAAAGAACATTAAAAAAAGATGTTTTAGTAAACACTTGGATAAATGTGAATCAACTAAAGCTCTTTAAAATGAAGCTAAGTTTCTATAATTCCAAATAATAAACACAATATCCACTTTGAAAGCATATCAAATTTGGTTGAGTTTAGCCAACATATGTGCCTCATCACCCACCCAAAAAATCATGTGCGAAGAAAAGAGTTAAAGTCTAAAGGGCCTACAAAAGTCATGTATCCAAGCTTAAGCTCAAGCTACTTGAGTTCATAGGTAGAACCAAAAGAGTTTCATTAGCATTTTCATATGACCACAAAAAGAATAATAGGTATTAAAAACCCCCAAGTGGCTCAAATTAGATATATTAGGGAGACCATGGTAAAGAATGAACCAAGAAATATTATCAAAATTGGGTAATGGGTAGAACCAAAAGAGTTGGTTGAGTATTTCCATATGACCACAAAAAGAAGAATAGCTATTAGAAACCCCCAAGTGGCTCAAATCGGATCGCATGGGGAGACCTTGGTAAATAATGTGCCAATAAAAATGATCAAACTTGGGCTCTAAAATTTTATCCATACTTTATAAAATATTTATTTCCATGAGATGACTAGTGATTTCAAACCCCATTTTTCATTGAACTTTTGATTCATAGGCATATGTAGAGAAAGGCACATGCACAACCTTTAAAAGGATAGTTATTATGGAAAGGAGTGTCTAGATACCATTTCTAATCTTTCCACATAGGTATTATGCATCTAACCCCAACATTGTGGAGTTTCACTTATTTTAATATTTAAAAAATATTTTAATACACTTTCCAAGATTCTTTTCACTTAGGAGTAAATAAGTATTTTTTGAGTAAAATACAAGTTATTATGATTTAATTAGTCATCACACTTTCTAAAAAGTGCTCTAAAAATAATGAATTGATCTTTTAAATTCTTTATCTTTCATCTTAAATTTTGGTGTTGGATATTTGTATATAACTTGTAAATAGTTAAATCTTTTTAGATTTTAAAACAATCTAAATTACAATGTCTTATATTTTTTATTTTAATGTTTGGGGTTTAATTGTTATTGTAATGGTGAATTTAGTATATGCATGCCATTTCTAATTTAGTTTTGTGCCCATATTGATGAGAATGTCTTGATGCAATAACATATCAACAAGGTTAATAATCTTCTATTAAGCTTGACTCATGGCTCAATTCCTATTCACACCCATGTCCTTATTTACACCATTTTATATACATTCACAATTATTGTACCCTTATTCACATTCACTTCCATTTATTTGTTATGTACATCAAAATTATTTCTCAACTCTCTGCACCACCTCCATCTCTCTTCATTTTTACGTTACTCTATTAAGTTTTTGATCCACCATTATCGCAAATTCTCACTTAGGAAAATAGAACTTGATATCTTGCTCAATATAATTAAATGCACTTATTTTCTAACAAGATGGTCTCTAAATCTCCTTATTGGTGCACCCATTGCACCTCCTAATGGAGCAAATACTAGTTAAATATAAAGTCCCATGTTTAGGAGGATTATGTTTAAGAAAAACCATATGCACAACTTGCTTGTACATTCAGCAATACATTTTGTGATTACTTATAAAAATACAATATTTTAAAACTAGGAGTTTTCTTCTATAAAAAAACATGCCTCCTATACATATGAATACATATAAAGAGTTGTGGGAAATTAACCCATAGTCATAATAGGTTTAAATGAGCAAAGAAAGGTAATGGGAAAGTTTCAACTACCATCCCTTGTGCATAAGGGATACCATGTGTATGTAACCATTGTTGTGATGTTACTAAAAAACTTCAAGCATTACACGGATTTTTAAGTTTGTGGTTGGTTTCATACATGCTATTATTTTACAAGTTTATGTGTATGTATCTCTATAGTAGAAACTAACATCAACTTTTCAAATTTGTTTTGCACTTTAGGTGAGATTGCCCTTCAAGGAGGTGGTTGTTTCTCATGGATTGATAAGCCAATATGCATGGTTTTAATGTTTGACCCATTAGTCTTAGTGTATAAGAGGTCGAAAGAGTTTTCATTGCGATTCAAAACATGCAAGACAAATATTCTTGTGCAAGCCTTGAAGGTTCAAAAACATTAGGGTTGAATTCATGGTTGAACATCATTTCAATAAGTTAATGATCAAATATATGAACAAAAGATCACTTACATAACACAAAAGTGATCCAAATTGATGCATAATCATAAAACTCATAAATTATAATTTTTTCAATTTTTTTTTACATCAACTCTAATATCTAATTCTAAATAACAATCACTTGTCATTATCCCCTATTCATCAATATTAACATACACATTTATTTTTATTATTTCATTCTATTTTCATATTCATTTATTACTCGGTTGTTTTAATTTTAATTTCATTGCATATTTTGTTATATAGGAATGTCCCTGGTAATTCAACCTCCTGACACGCACGACTAATTCAAGGACCTCTCATGTCGTCCATCAGTCAGTCCTCTCTTCCAATCACATTGATTCTCGTTAGCCGCCTAAGTCTTTAGCCCATACTTTTACCTTTTGAAAATTTTGCCCCTAATAAAATAAAAAATTAATCCAGAAGAAGACGGAAGTAGCATCTCTGTTTCGAAGAAATGAATCTTAATTCAGGAGAAACATCGCAAAACCTTCGATTTGGCCGCTTTTGTACCGGGCTGATATCACACAACTGTCATATTGATCAATTCTATGATCCTTTCACATACAATTCCGTAAGTTGTTCGTTTTCTTTCATTGAATTTAATCAAGTCAGAAGCACTTAGCTGGGATTTCAATTTACAGGACTGGACTGTAAGTCTTCGATTGATTCAGGGGTTGGAAAATTAAGTTGAGTACTTGAAGTTCCTCTGCGTCGAATTAGGTATAGTCCAGAAACAATGTTTTCTAATCTGATCGAGGATCGAGATATTGGGTATTCTTAAATTTGGGAATTCAGGTAATTGATATGCACATAAAGGGGAGATAGGATTATGGGTATACACAAAAATGGTAAGTAGGATTCGAGTTATGTTAAAAAATTTAAGATAGGTTATTGGATGAACCAACAACTGGGAATCGGGATACAGGGTATACAAAAAACTGGGAATTAGGGTGCTGGTTATACAAATAGTAGGATATTAGGATTGTAGGTATAGAAGTACTGAACTCGTTTGTGCTCTCTTATGAGTATGCAGATAGCAGCACGGAGATAGGTTCATTCAGGTCGTTTATGCTGTGGACCTATCAATACGACCCTATAGTCGTATTTGATTGCTTGAGGTTCTGTTACGAAGTCAGGAAGGATAAGGGCATCATACAATCACAAAAAGATAAAATTGCAAATGGATCCTTTCAGGAAATATGACAATGGGAGTTTTGGGCATTCTGGATCCAATCATTACCCCAATCCTCCGTATGCCCCCCCTCCCCATTCAGCTTATCCA
>VDFB02179487.1:0-18809 GCA_007258455.2 Sequoia sempervirens
ATCATACATGTAGAGGGGTGATTTAGTCCCAGTATCAAGGTTTGACTTAAACTTTTGTAGCCTCTAGTGATCTTCTGTAGCTTTCATCTTGTTTGATCTCCATGTCTGAAATTCTGAATTCTAGCCTGTAGGTGATTTTTCATGAAGATGGCAACTTTTTGACAACTTTGCAACTTTGTCTTCAAAGGATCTTCAAGCTCCGATTCACCTAAGTATGCAATTGCACATGAAGAGGGAAAAATGTGTTAGGGAATAGGGGTTTTCCTTGGTCAAACCTTGTTTTGGTAACTAAACCTTGAAATGAAATGAAATCTAGCATGACAGAATGATGAATAAACAAATGCAATGTTGCAACTCACCAAAACCTTGAAATAAAGGTTAAAATATTGTATGAAATGGCTCCAATGGATGTGGATTTTGACTCTTGATCTTGATATGAGATAATATCTTTGAATGCTTGTTTAAATCATGAAAACCTACATCACAAATGCTAGCTTAAAAACAAACATGATGCATGAAGACTTTGACATGATGCTTGAATCTTGAATTGATGCTCCAAAATTCTCCTGGATGCTCTTGAACTCATAAACTTTCCTTAGGAATGCTCTCAATAATTTGCTAGATTTCTTTTTGGTTAGCTTGTTAGGAGAAATAATGTGAAATAAGCTTGCATTTATACTTGTTTATGCAAAATTTCCTAAATTTACAACACTTCAAGCCGACATCAGATCTAGGATAATAAAATCTTGAAAAGAATTCAATATTTAAAATAGGTCCTAGTTAAAGTGGGACTCATATTCCAGTTGGGGTGTATGAGTCCCAGTGTCTTAAACATGGGACACAAACTCCAATAAGTGTTAAGTTCAATGTAATATATAAACTCAAACCCCCAAGACCTAGGTGATACCCAGACACCCAAGGTGGTTTATGAGTCCCAAATCACTAGATTTGGAACACAACCTCAAATATTAAATTGTGATTTTTTATTTATTAAATGTCGGGATTATCCTCATAAAAATGAATTTAATTAGGCTTGTGGATACAAAATAGGACCAAATAAGGGATAAAGAAGCCCAATTTAAATAGTAGGGAGGGCCCAAACAAGTGCTAAAATATAAAGGGATAGATTTTTCTACAGTACATTAAGTAGATGATCTATCACATAAGTGTTAATGAATGTGTTTTATAATACCCCTTAAAGTGTTACATACATTCAAACATAAAATTTGTAACACACAAATACATATAAAATGTAAAGATGTTTAGATTGATTTATTTTGAATGTGTTGAGGATGATGAGGAGAGAAAGCTAGTAAAAAATTGGTGCCTTTATCCATCTGAGCAATAAAGTCACTTAATTATATCAAACATGTAACAATTGAAACCAAGATGATATCTTAATCAAGATACCACAATAGACTATGCCTTTCACAATGCACAAGCCAGTTGGGCTCTATATATACATTCAAAAACATAATTGATAGTTTTAAAATATTGAGTCTAATTATTAATCCATGAGCATGCCCATGCATTTAATTTATTACACTAAACAAATACCTTACAAAGGCTTTGCAAGGATTTATATCAAAAACATAATTGATAGTTTTAAAATATTGAGTCTAATTATTAATCCATGAGCATGCCCGTGCATTTAATTTATTGTGTTGAACAAATACCTTACAAAGGCTTTACAGGGATTTATAGTCTTATGGTCAGCCAAATAAACAACACACATCTAGTAATGCACACCATACACCTCCAAACACTCAATGAAGGTTGGTTTTTCCATTAGTCGCTTGATTTACAAAGGTTACAATTGCTATTATAAATTTGGGATAAACCCAAATCATTACAATACCAAAATAATAATACCTAAAACTAAAAATTGAAACTTTAAGGCTTTACATGAATATATTTCCTATGTTGGTTCTACCACTACTCCTTTTTCTAAATGTTATCATCTTTGAAAATATAGAAACAAAGGCTAATATATTCATGGTAGGAAGGCATGCAATCTTTCAAAAATTCATGTCACACAAGGAGACCCTAACCACGAGCTCCTCCAATGCCTAGACAATAACTATCTTCTACAACTTGATTTTACCACAAAATAATGTGAAAGAACATTCCTTTGGCCCCTACCATACCTAAGCATTGATGATTCATGGGTTTGAGTGTAGGAATGATTGAAACAACCACAACATCTATTGAAATCACATCCTAGAGGTGTCGCCTAATAGAAAAGTGGTTCTATATCAATAAATGAAGCATGACACCATTATTTCCCTAAAAATCATGCCAACATGCACTAAAATATCAAATTGAGTTCCTACAAAATGATATTTGGGTAGCTACATGGTTAGTTTTATGTTAGTGGATTTACAAAGGGAGTGGTTGTAGAAAGTTGAGTGAATTAGTGATAGGGTGGTCCTCAAAAACTAGTTAGATGTTGCACTAGTTCAAAGAACTGTCAAAACTTTTAACTCTTTATCTTTCATTTAATTCACTTTCCTACCTTGCTTCATCATTGACCATCCACACTTGGGTTTCCCCTTGCTATTTCCTTCTCTTGGGAGAGGTTGGCTAGGAACTGGGAACTTATTAGAAGTTTGCATGGATTTAGTAACCATGGGAATCTCTAATGCTTTATTATTCTTTCCTTGTTATCTTCCCAAACATTAGTCTTTTGTGCCTTCAGTCCTTTACTTTACCTTTGTTTCCTTCATTACTTGCCCAGTGCTCACCTACAACCAAGAAGCAATTAGAGGTTTCCATGGTTTTGGGAACGACCAAAAAATTTGATGCTTCAATTTTTCCTTCTTCAAGTGGCCACTTTCTTCTCTTCCTTAGCTATTAAGGCTCAGGGCTTTAATGTGAACTAGGAACTTTTTTGGAGGTTCCCATGAGTCTAACAACCATGGGAAGTTTTGACAGTTTATATTTTCTTCTAGTTATCCTTTGTGTTTTTATTCTTTCCTTGTGCCTTGGCTCCTCTTATCTTCATACCCTTCTAGCCTTTGGTCTTTGCTATTTCCTTAGTGCTTGTTGAAGGCCCTTTGTCAGGGGCTCCATGGAAAGTAGGAAGCATTGGAGGTTCCCATGGTTTTGGGAAGCACCTAAACTTCCAACATCACTTACCTTTACTTTGCTTTCTTTTGCTAGCATTATTATCTTGACCTTTCTCTTGTCAAAGGAAAAACTAGGAAGAAGAACCTTGATAGAGGTTCCTATGGTTCTGTAAACCATAGGATGCTCTAACAAACACTCATAACTTTTTCTTTCCTTTTATTACTTTGACCTTATATTCCTCAAACTTCATCCTTCATTGAAGGTTCACCAAGAAACTAGAGCCATTAGAGGTTCAAGTGGTTTTGAGAATGAGTGAAAGCTCCAACACTCCAATAAAACTAACAAAGATATGAGAACTCATGCATTTGAGGAAGAGTGGGAACCAAGAACCATGTTGTGGGCCTAGAAGGTTTTATGAACTAGCCAAAGCTCCAACTTCTAATAATTTAGCCATTTTTACCACAAATTTTCCTAAATTTGAACTTAAGATACCCATTTCAACATTCTATAAGATGGTAAGCTCATATAACACCCACACTTAGTCATTTTTTTAGAAATATTGATTTTGGGTAATTGACTTAGATGAAGGGAAGGGAAAACCATAAACTACAAGCAAGGCATGATTGCCCACATTAAATCTCTCAAATTGGTTATAAGTAGTGGGATGATACAAGTGGACACAAAGTCAAAGAGTAGACCATTAGAGTAGAATATGGCAAAATAAGACACAACAAATTGGGATGCCAACACTCTTGACAAAATATCGTATCAAACTAAAATTCTCTAACCATTTGCATGGATCATAAAATTTAGGTATGAGAACCACTAAATCTGCAAGTTGATCATAAAGTTACCTCATGGAATACATTGGGATCAAACTTCCAAGAATGCTTGTTCAAAGGTGCCATTGCTCAAAGCTACTAAACCCTCAACACTAACAAAAATCATTAGGTTGATAAAATTTGTGACCATATTTAAAGGACTATTAAAAAATTCCACAATAAATATGGAAGGATCAAAGCTTTCTTGTACCAAGGGCATAGAGTGACATAAGGGTGACAATAGACTTAAAAAAAATCTTAGCAGAGTTCTCTCAAGTAAAACTCTAAACTCTTTTTCATTATAAGCCATCTTCCACAATATTTTACTGAAATATTTGTTTCGAAAATACCTCTATTATTAAAATAAAGGGTTCATATTTAAAATTATATGTTTGAAAGGTGCTATTGTTTCCTGACCAAAAAATAAAATAATGTACAAAAATAAAAACTTATAAAAGAGCAGACTGTGTCTCAATTTTTTTCTGAATTACTGTTATTCAAAGAGATTCCGCACCAATATATCTTTCCTAAACTTATTGGTGTTTAATTTAGTTCATTCCTGCCGTCTATAAAGGGCTAGGAGCTTATGCATTCCAGATTATTATTCTAGAATCTTGGACTCCAACAGGTACACAGATAAAAATCAGGTCAATTGTCGTGTAACAAAGACTCTAAATTCAAGGTTTCCACAAACAGGATGTTCTCATTGCACTAGGAAAGTATAGTTACAAAACTAGCTTTGACTGCAGTAAAATTAAGCAGTCTCTTGCAATTATCAATCTGAACTCTGTTCAGACGAAATAAGAAAACACAACTTAATATAAGTATTTTACTGAACATGTATCACAAAAGAAGCCTGCAGCTCTTGGATGCTGCCATTTGTTTGTGGCTAGCGTCCCAAACAAAGATCCGACTGTACTCCGTTGTAGCTGCTGTTCTCTCTATTTCATTTTCGTGGGCTACCCAAGTCTTGGATTGATTACTTTTATCATCCATATCTGGAAATAACAGAGGCGATAACAAAGGAATGGGAGCGCTCTTACTGAAGAGATCTGCAGGTGGAGACTGCACTTTCAACGGTGGAGGTGCAAGCTCTTGTAACCGATTTCTATGCTGCACAGATCCCATTAAGCAAAACAAGCAGGACTCTATCCAATTTACGTATGAACTGATGACTCAACAATGGCAAAGGCCTGTGTATTTAAACACCATTTCCTTAATGTTTTCCAGATGCTTATCGGTGTTTTGCCTATGAAAGCGTGCTGCCGATGATCCACTCACAAAACAGATACTTGGAGGCAATATAAAAATACTGGGCTTCCAATAAAATAACTTCTGTTACTTGGTGTTTCAAAAATAAGATCTGTTATAAATTCGCAATCTTGTTTCGCTTTAAGATCATTCAATAACCAGCCGAAAGGTGAGCACATAATGGGCATGAATGTCAATTTCTATCGTTTTCATACACGATACGAGATCTTTTGGAAGAAAAGCTATTCTACGATAACGCTCATCTTTAGCCGACGAATCATTCAACGGATTCCCCTTCCCTATTACGATTATCAACTAGTCTTTGTTCGCCAACAACCATGAATGACAGAGGTGATATAACGATAGGGATCTGTCATAATTATAATAAGAGAAAGAAGCCATTGATAATGATCAAAGTTGCTTTATTGATTATCAAGATAACTACGAGGATTACGTTGTGAAACAGACTTCCCTCCACTTAACTTTTACCTCGTTACTTGCAACTTCCAACTTTGAAAAAGTTACCATCTTTGCTTCTTTTCTAGAGCCTAATGCGGATCGCTTTACACGTTTTTTTGAATTAATCTGTTGACGCAAGCATTCATTGACAATACATGCGTGAAACTTTGATCTTTTGCAGATTCTTTGACTGCAACTTTGAACATTTTGGACTTTTCCTTTCTTGCTTAGTTGTCTGCATAAAGTATTCCTAAAGCTGTCAAGATTATAATTATTGTTTTCGTCATTATTAGAAGGGATATGGGTCACATAGCATGTAGTTCCTCTCTCTCTTTGTTTGTTAGCTTGAATGTTACATAAAGGTTAAAGGAAACAATAATTTGAAGTATTGGTGTGGTGTGGTTAATGTGTTTGTTCTTTATGTAGGGGTGGTTTATGTAGGGGTGGTTTCTATTGTAAATAGTTAGTATGTTAATTACAATATATCAATTTTTTGTGTTAGTGGTGGTTTCTATTGTAAATAATTAGTATCATAATCACTATGTGCCAACACTTTATGTTAGGGTGACCATATTAGTAAATAGTTGGTGCGTTGACTATAACACATTGGCAAGTTATACTAAGTATAATAAGAAAAACATTGAACCTCAAATACAATAATCTTATTAACGCGTTTATCATTTTAAAATTTACTATAAAACACAATGAATGTATTATTGCATATTTTCAGATCTTTAATATTGATTGTTGTTTTTTAATCATAACAATGACTTTAAATGAATGGCAATCATAGTCACTAGTTGATGCACTAGTTTCTAGTTTAGGTATATGTTGGCTTCTTTTATTGAAATGTTCTCTATCCTTCATGTACTTTGATCCCTAAATTTTTTCCAAGAATATCTATTTAAGTCTCACTAACCTATTTTGGTCACTCAGACATTAACTATTATAATTTATTCCCTTCCTAAAAAACATATGAAAGACACAACTTTAGTTACATGTTACATTGATAATCGTTGTTTTTATTCCAAGCTAGGGAGGCTTAAAGAACAAAAGTACACTTATTTTTCAATTGATTACACTTAATAATAGAAAGATCAAATTCCATTTAAATTTTAAAATCATATAGTATTGATTTTTTGTAAAATACAATAAACAATAATTTTCCCTATAATGTAATCTCTAAACTTGTGTAGTTTTGACTTGGACCTTTGTATAATTATCTTTTTGTATATATTTTTGGCTCTTTAAATTCTTCTTCCTTTACATGTTCATCTTTGATCCCTTTAATATTTCTTGGTAAATAGGTTATGTGTTTGATTTTATGATAAGTAAGAAATCAACTAAAAATTTATGTCATAGTAATTGTGATAACACCACTCAAGATTAAATAATATACTAAACAATGTTAATTTTATTAATTAAAGAGTAGAAGAATTAGATAAGATATATAGGAAAATATGTACCTATACTATTTCATGCAAGAGAATAATAGAATGGGGGGAAAGACAAAGATAATTCAATACATAATTTATAAGAAAAATAAAGGAGGATGAAGTTGGAATATGAAGAGACACCAATCACTTCACTAACCATTACTAAGTATAAATGGACCTACATAATGAATTTAAACAAGATATAGTAAACTACCTAATAAACTAGTGAAAAGAAAAATAAACCTAGACTACACCTCCCTTGAGTGCAACTTAGGTGGGTGAAAAAGATGGGTCCTAAAAACATGTAGTCCTAATGAGGTATCGAGTACATATGAATCCTCCAATAGGATAAAAATATTTTACCCACCTATTACCCTAAGAAAAATGAGAGAAGCATATATAAATGAAGCTTGAAAAAATGACCCCTCAAGAGGAGAGGAGAGAGAGAAAGACCATGTAGGCCCCCAAAAGAGAATAGTCAAGTTATGAGATTGATATTTCACACAACAGAGAGAATATTGGTGCAGATGGTGTCACGCATGAGCATTGAAGCAGGATCCTTCACATCAAATAATGCATCTTCCCTTTGGAAGAAGGAAATGTATGATGCAACTCTACCATGTTCACTCTAAATATGAAATGGATAGATGAAATATAGGATGTTCTCTATGTTGAAAATGGAGGAAGGTGTAGCTTGGCACTTTGTAAACTATTATACCTGTGATCTAATTAAGTGTTCTTTGTTACAAATTATTTGTGGATGATTATCTGTTTAGATTCATTTTTCCAATTGTAGAAGTAGATAGAAGATTGTAGAAGGATAAGGCCAAAATATGGAAGTGACAACATATATCGTGGAGAAACCCTTTGGGAAAACTCCACCAACGTAATCAATTGTGCTTGGTATTATTTAACCTTAGAACAAGATTACAATAATTTTACTAATCCTTGCTTGAGATGCTTCTTCCCCTTCCAAGGATTCTTCTTCTAACCCGCACAAAAATATGCCTCAACTCTCTTCAACATGCTACAATAAATAGACAATAATGAGCCTTGTAAACTCCAAAAAGTTTACAATTACAAAGCACAATGCTTATCTCACAAAACCCACACCTATTCTTTGCAAGCAGAGTTCTACCATGAAGAAAAATGTCAAAACAAGTGCTTCATCCATTTGGGCGTCCCAAACTAAAGTCATAACTCAACGTTGATTCCGAAGATATCTTGTAAGCTTATGCTCAAAGTTGGTGCCCAAGAATGGGCCCACTTAACTCAGCCTTATAAGATATCTTATCATGAAAAGTGTTAACCTAAGATGCCAACATGGGCAATCTCCAACGCGGGTCCAGTCAGCTTTGTTAACATAAACATATCTTTCCCATCAATTCATGCAAATACTATGCATGATCGGACATCCTATTAACTATAAGTAGTCACCTATTATCTGTCATGCAACTCAAGTCATTAGCATGCAATTCAAGTCAACTAAAGTCAACTAACATGCAACTCAAACTAACTACATGCAACCGAAGATAACTGAACCATAACTAAACTGTTAAACTAAACTAAACTGAATCCAAACCGGAATCCAAACTAAACTGAATCGAACTGATACTAAATTGAATTGATCTTAAACTGAATCGAATCAACTCCATGCATATAAACATTAATCCCTAACTTATAGGATCTTTACATGCATTACATAAGTGTTATATTTTTCTCCAAACAATTAACTTAACTCAAGGTGGGTTCCACCTTCCATGTGGGTGCCCCATGTGCTCCTATTATTTAGGAACTCATATTGGATGCCCTCACATGTTCTTATCATTTAGAATTAATTACAAATGTCAATTTATATGTTCATTTCATTCAAATTTAATCTTTTTCTAATCCTAGTGTTGGGGAAAAATTTCCAAGGACTTAGGAGATCCATGAAATATGTTTAGGATTGAAACTAAATGGCATCCTATTCCCAACACTCTATATATTTGTAAAATATCACCATGCTAGTGCTAAAAATGTCTCAATAAAATTAGAATTATTTAGCCTAACCAAATAAAGTAACCTCTCAAAATAGTTGCAAATGAATAGATACCAAATATGTGAATAAAAGAGAAACAAAGTCATTATTTTCAAAGAGGAAAATAAAGTATTCAAAATGTAAACACAATACGAGGACTCAAGCTCCCAAATTCACTTTCAAAAACTATGATATCCTTCCATAAGATAGTAGAAAGAAAATAGATTGCTTATTATGGATACAATATTGTTGCAATGATCAAATAGATCAGCAATACAATAATCAACAATACATAATTTGTATATGAGACATTTCTTATATAGTAAAGGTGAGAGGATAAGTGAAAATAAGATTTGTAGAGGAGGAGATTTGCTGCACCCGAGTCTCTCAGACATGAAGAGTCTATAGGGAGAAAATGGTTCTCAACTACCTCAAAGGAAAAGCTCATATGACAAAGGAAGCTAAAGAGAGTTTTGACTATATTTTATGTTTTATGATGTTTTAGTAAATAAGGACCTTAGAGGATAGAGAGTAGACTTAAGAGATCTTGGGAGCAGGATGAATAGCTCTCAACCAAGGATGATAGTGTAGTAAACATATGTCCCTATGACATGTTGTAGTCTTGTATGGTTTGAGAATAGAATGAACTCATAGAAACATAGAGAGTCTACTATCTATATAGAAAATAAAATCTGAATGTTTTGTTAAACTAACAAAATGCTTAAAATAATAGAAATATCAAGAAGAAAACTAACATGCATAGATTTAAATGAGGTAGAATAGAATGACAAAGCAAGAAAGAAGATAAATAACTCACAAGAGGTTCAAAACTATGAAACCTCCCATAATGCTCCAAATGAACAATCTACACACATAGGAACAATGAAAATGTTGGGGCTGTTTTGGGGTTTTCATTAGTCAAATCACCATTTTGGTGTTTCCATCTCCATGGACAACCAAGTATAGAAATAGAGAGGAAAATAGATAATAGAAAAATAGATTGACAAGATAAAGAAGATAAACACATTAGAATATCAATATACTACTTGGGTGTCAGCCATAATATTTGTCATAATTCTTGAGAGGAACAATTTTAGCTAAAATCAGCATATTTTAGAAAAATATAATGATTTTAAGCCTTAAAAAGTTCCATTTTAAGGATTCCACTAAAGAGGGTTTGGATCAAATCAATCTTAGGATCAAATCCCCTTTGATAGAACCTCGCTAGTTTTAAACCATACCTATAAATGCTGCCTCCTTTACACCTATCAAAATGCTGATAAAAAATCACTTTTGATTTAGATTTTGGGGGATCAAATGAATTCATTTAAAATTTATTTTAAATGATTATGGTATTCCTCAGAACAAGCTATCCAATGAATATAATTTTAATATGTTTTGGTTTTGTTATATATTTGTTTTTTAAGTTTTATTAAACATAGGTTTTTCATCGAAAATGAATTTCTTTGTTCTTCACATGTGGAAAAATAGAAGATTATCAAAAAAAAAAATTAAAAATATGAGTGCACTAGATATTGAAGTCCTTGATCCAACAAAAAACATTAAATTAAATTTTGACATATACACAAAAAGTTACGCGTTATACAACATAGGTCTCAATTGTAATCCGCTTGACTTTTGAAACTTGATTAAGGAAAAAAATATTCAATAAAAAATATCTAACCAAGTGGAAACACTAGATATCAGAGTTACAAATCTAAATTTTGAAAGAATTAGAATTTTATCCTTCATGGAAAAAAGCTATACATTATAATGTGCAAGGCCACTTTTAAAAATGTTGTTTTCTAAAAATCTATTTTCATGGAGATGGAAAAGGAAGTGCACTTGATTCCAAAATTTTGAAAAAATATTTCTTTTTAGAATCTACAAACAAAATTTGATGAGACTTTAGTTTGCAATCCACTTTAAATTTCACACACAAGCAGGTGCCCTAATGTGAAGATTTCTAGTTGTAACACAATTTCTGGTCCAGCTTTGGCCAAAAATTGTAAACCACTATTATGGGATCACCCAGCTTGTAGTACATAAATGGTCACCCTTGACAATTTCACTCCATGTTTTTTCCCCCCTTAATTTATTAGACCTAATTAAGCTCCTAATTTCCTAAATTATGCATTATGTGTCCCATTTCAATAGTTACCAACAAATTTCATGTGGAAAACCTAAGTATTTATTCCATAATTTTCCCCTAGCTTTTTAGATCTTGAAAAAGTGGGTCTATACAAGGGCGCCCTTGGTACCCTTTCCTCTTAATTTAGACCCAAATTTAGAAAGGTAAGAGGTGGCATTTCACTTAATATTTTTCTCTTGACACTATATATGTTGCAAAATAGGGTCGGGACAATGGTGCCCTAGGCATCTATGTCCCCCTATTTTGGATCCAAATTTGAATATATTGGAGGTAGCATTTTATTATTTGAATTTCAAATATCCAAAGTTAGCCATTAGGATTTTTTCTTTGGAAAATTGGATTAAATTCCTATAAATACCTAGTTATTGCATCATTTGAACATTAAGTGAAAAGATCTAGGAATAAGTGAGCATTAAGAGCAAGTATTGTGATCAAGAGAATTATTCAACAAGTCAAGAGCATCCATTAGAGATTTGGGTAGGTGCAGTGGATCATGATGGGCCAAAAGGGTGATATGATGGGTATGTGTAGGGTATGTGGTTGACAAGATTTATTTCACCCAAATTTGATGAAACAAAAGGGGTTTTTAAAGGAGATTCTCACCTTCCACAATATAATTTATGCTTTAGTTTGAATTTAATAAATAATTATTATTCATTTTCTATTTGACTACTTACTCAAAGTCGCTGACATTGATAGGGCTCCATTGAAAACATCTATAGTTTAAACAAGATCACATTTTTTCAACTGTCATGCCATCTCATGCCACCACCATAGTATTCTAAGAAAAAAAGGAATTTCATGAAGTTTTGACCAAGTTAATGTGGTCAAACATAAGAGTTTTATATTTTGAAAAGATGTAATAAAAATTCATAATTAATTATTTACCTGGTACTCAGGACGTGAATCCTCTACTTATATCTAAAATATTATTAAAAAATATGATCATTTTATTGTGGTTAGGGTGGTTAGACAAACACCTACTTCTTATTTTTTCCCTGAAATTTAAGCACTATTGCATTGAAATTTCAAATTTTCACCAAATAGATTTTTTATTTTTTTAAATAAACCTAGTAGTTTAGAAACTACATTCAATTTGCTACATATTCTATTCTTACATATTTTTGAAATAATATAGATAACTTATTCAAATTTTTACGTCAAGTTTCCTAACTTTGGTTTTTCTGAATTTTTCGCCACTTAAGGCCTGCTTTTTCCATGATGATCCTACACATAGCCATTTATTGTAGCAATTAAAAATCCAACATCATACAAATTGTATGTGAGTTCATGTGTGCCTCATATTATCACTGTATTGTGAAGGCTAACCCTTGTTGTATCCAAAGTATTCATGCAAGAAATATACAAGATCTTGAGGTGATGTGTATGATTTCAGTACTTAAAGGAAGCCTTTGAAGCGTGTTGAGTTTCAACACTTTGTGGATTAATCATTCCTTCCTTTCAATTATCAAATTATCAATGGCATTGCCATTGTGGAAGTGGAAACACTAGCATGTTGTTTGACCAAGGTAAGCCCCTAAAATGGAAAAATATTTCCTTTTTGTGTGAATGTGTAGATCTCAGGTTTGAAGAGGATTGAAAGAATCTTGAAGGAAACTTATTCATTGTTGCATTTGAAACCTTAGGCCTTGACAACTCATAAAAAATAAATTACAAAAATATTTGACATGGATCCAACAAGTTAGCAAATGGGAAATGGAAGTGTAGATCTATCTATTGTTTTTTTTTTAAGAACCGAGCTGATCTTCAAAGAGGCCTATGGAATTTCCATTTCCAATTCTTAGCAACCTAAAGGGATTGGCCATCGAACGAGTGAAAGTAGCAATGCTTTCCTCCTACACTTTGGGCTATGCAAAACCCAAGAGAGTGATCCCATAATTTGCCTATGGATTCATGCATCTACTAATCAAATACATTGAAAATAATAGATTTTTTCTCACAACTTAAGCTCAATAGATGAGATATTTCAATTTTTTTGTAGATTCTTTACACATTTAACATCTAGAGTAGAGAATGATGCACTTGACATGGAATATTATCAACTATAATTCAATAGAAAGTTTTATTATGAATTTATATTGTTGTTGAATGATGAAGAAATCACATAATAAATACAAAATCCAAACAACACCTTAACCTAGGAAACAAAGTCAATTTTCATACAAGTATAATTGGATAGCAGATTAATATTTAGAATTATAAGGTTTCTACAATAATGCATTACAAAATTATAACATTGTATCCTAAACCAAAAATTCTTATATGGATCTTGATACTTGAATTACATGAACCTATGGCTTCATCCAAGAAATTTACTTAATTCTTTGAATTAAAAAAGGATATAACTAAACATTCACTGAAACATAATGAAGATTAATGAAATAACCCTTGATCATTTTATTAGTAACTCATGTAATGAATACACTAGAAGAGAAATTGCTTTGAATTTGTACCATCTTCTATATTCAAAATTCTAGTACTATTATCAAAAATTACATTTTCCTATCAACTAGACTCAAAACCTAAGACAAAACTCTGAATTGGTCTTTGTATCTTCTATTACAAAATTGGTCTCTAATCAATCAACAACCTATGCATTTGGTCATGAATTCCTTCTTATATAAATGAAGGAGAAAACAAACTTTGGGCCAGAATGTACACATCATAACCTCATTTGACCACTTACAAATATATTTTGTAATGTGGTTACATTTACAATTCAAAGGAGGGAAAATATCATGTGGGACCAAAACCATTTATAGTTGACGATAAGATTTGTACTACCTTCAAAAAGGAACCCTTTAGTTATTGCAGCACTTTATCCACATGCTCCCAAAATTCCTTCCATGTACACCAAGTTTTAAAGGAGAAAAGCATAAAATAAAGAAAGAGAAGGAAACCAAAACACCTCCATGTCAGCATCCTTGTCATCAATTTCAAACTGGAGAGAATACAATATTTTTACATTGTTGTATCGAAGGCCTAATCTATATTAGTTCTAGGCCATGTATTGTATTCTCCTTACTATAATTCCAACTGTTGTAGACTTATAACAAGAATTGCACTCACCACCCCACCTCAACAGTAGCTTAACCATCCAATACATCAAGATATTTTTCTTTCCAAAGCTAAAACTTCTCCTCAGAAGGTCAATTGAATCCAATAAAACTGCTAACTTTTTCCCTATATGGATCATACCTAGTCACTACCTTGTTGGCTTCCTTTCCAAACTCCTCAAGGAAAATCCATGCTTGAGTGAGCATTTCCATACTACTCCTTAACATACCCATATCATCTCCCTCACAAATTAAGGTTGTCTAAGGGGTAATCGCCTCATTTTCTTGATCTTTCCATTCTTACAAGGTCTTAATTTCACCATTTTCATTCAAGATGTTAGGGAGAAAAATGCTATTCATGAACTCATCAAACCTCTTAACCATCTCTCTAATATTTTCCTCCAAAGGCTCAAATTTTCCTTCGAATTCTTGAATTCCACTTATGATCTTAAGAGTGGGTTTAATACTGTCTAGCTTATTGGCATCATGCTTGGACCCAACAACCATAAGCCTAAGATCTTGATATCTAGGAATCCACTTCTCCATTAGTGGGATGGCCACTTCCTTGTCCCTATCAAAATTTCTTACAACATCAAACATGGAGGAGTAATTAGCATAGATGCTAATCAATATTTTGTAAATCCCTTTGTTTAGATGCTCCACCATTATTGTCATAATCTTTAGATTGCTAGTGAAAATCAATCTACCCTATTGTTTGCATCTTTCTTCATATATCTTCAACTTCTCAACCAATTCTTCCCTATTGACCTCCTTAGTCTGATGTGTACCTAAAGTGCTTGGTCTTTCAATTGATATAGGAACATTTCCCATATTGTATGGCATAATTACCAATGAAATATCTATGGGAGGAGTAGGGGAATATGGTACTTGCTCTTGAGATGCAGGAGGAGAAATAGAGTTTTCTTGCATGGTCACATTAGTTTGCATATTTTGCATTTTCTGTTTCAACAATTCCATTTCTACTTGTAGTTCTATAAATATTTTTTTGACACTTGATGTATTAAACTAGAAAGTCATTATACATTTTCCTAAACTTCTCCTTTTTTGCAATTATAGATTCTATTGTTTCCTTTGTAAATTGGGAAAAATTCATAGACATTATGGTTACTTCAATTGCATGGGTATTTGATACTCTATTAATGATTATCCCTCCCTAGTAATCTACAGGTGGCTCAGCAACTGGTGGATTCTTTTTGTTTGGGGCTAAAGCCCAAATTTCCAATATATCTCACTACTCACTAAGAGTAGACCCCTACAAAGCAACAATTACTTCTTTTTCTATGGAGTAGAGTGACTTGTCACATCTCCTCATTGTAACAAAGGTAATGGAAGAGGAAATATCCCACTCCAGTAGTAAGAGGAGACCACTACTTCTCACCAATTCTCTTCCCTCTTCTACTGTAATGTTTTGAAAACTTTCCTTCATTTCTTGCCTAACCTGGGATTCAATGACTTTGTCAAGAAATTGAGGGTTTAGGCTTCTCTTCTTGAAATTGTTATTAACATATTCATCCCTTTTTTCTCTCCAAGAAAAATCCATGATGGAGGATGTCTTGAAAGATGAGTTATCATCCATGAATTTATTGCATGCCTCCTCTCTCATATCATTAGTATTATTCATACCAGTGAGGTCCACTTTGCTTAGTATGAGGTCCATTTCTTGTGGCACGATCTCCCTAGTGGGAGAAGGAATCCCTTGCTGCATTTCTTCCTCGGTAACAAGTATCTCATCCTTAGAATGTTTTGGATAATCCACCAAACTGCTTAATTCTATATTTTATTTCTTTGGAGGTTGTTGTCTTGGTGGTGAAGATTTCCTTGGTGGTGAATGTAACTCGATGATTTCACCTAAGTGATAGAACTTAGGGGAGATAAAGGTGGAATTTCATGTGTAGGCGAAGGCATTCTTGACCCCTCTTGTTGAGAAGAGGTGGTTGTTGTTTTCTTTTCCTTTGTCTTGTCTTTCCTCCTCTTAAATACAAGTATTCTCTTTGGTGGTTGGTAGGTAGGTCTTTCCTCCATCATAGAGCCTTCCCCTTATCTTGTGCCTCTCTTACCACAACCTTACCTTTTTCTTGAATTGTCCTTTCTTCTTTCAACCTCCCTAACACTACTTTCTCAAAATTCTAAAAAACATATTCAATTCTCTGACTTTCATCATTGATATCATTGAGAGTTAAAAAATATAGATCATTTTCCTACATTTATTTTTCCAAATTATTGAATGTAATCCACTTCATCTCTCTATCATCTTGTTTTTGGAAATAAAAAATATTCATGATTACATCTTCAAGAAATTAGAAGTTGTGGATGAATTTAGAGCTACGAATTTTGGCTTTTAACCCTACCATGAAACCTTCTAGATCATGATTTATTTCTCTAACCCTGTTCATCCCAAATGTCTTGAGAACATCAATGATGTTTCTCCATACTCCATCCTTCATGAAAAAGCTAGAGAAAATAGTGTATGTAGGGAAAAAGGTTCACTTCCTATGATCCTTCAAGTGGTTATCCCCTACATATCCTAATTTCGACATCACCTCAAGAAAACCAACCCTCAATGGAACATACCTTAAGAGTATATGTGGTGCTACACATGCCATACACCCTTAGAATTATGTAACTTGGGTAGGAATATGTCTCCCAATTTTGCGATGTTCAAGGAATCAACCCTCTTGTCTTTTGGCCTCAAGAAATCATGTAGCGCTGTAGGGATCCTTGACACATTCAAAATTAGGGACCTCCTTAGTTTGGAAGTGAAAATATTCTCAAACACCACAAAAATGGACTAGTGATCATCCCTATCAAGGAGTCTAGTCCAACATTGGATAGGTAAATCTATATCACCCTCCTTTTTGACTAATTTCATATCTTTTCCAAATAATGTAGCTCCCTTTAGAGAAACATATTCATGAACAATGAATACCACCATATTCTTACCCCATCCTTACCATTTTTCAATGCAATCAATCCCTCACGTATCCTATTAGCCAAGTATGATCCAAAGTCATAAAATGTACTACAAATAGGGTGCTGAATATGGCAAGCCATATAAATTTTAGCCACAGGAATACTTGTGACTATGTCAAAACCTAAGATCTGGCATAAGGAATAAAAATTCCTTTGGAAATATGTCACAAAGTAATCCATACAAAAAGTCTCTTTATTAGATGGACCCAAAATAATTTTCCTTGTCCCTTAACAGATGCCAAAAAAGTGTTGCAAGATTGAAAATTTGAAGGTATGCCTTATTTTCTCATACTCGGCTCTTAATTCCTTCTCATCAATCTTGACCATGTCTTCACTCCAATCAATTTGAAAACTTCAACAATTTCATCCCTAGTGACCTTTACCATCTCAACAATATCATAGATTCTTAAAACCCTAGAGATTGGGTCATAATTAGTAGCCACTGCTCTTAGAAGATCAATATCCATGTAGCCATTTGGCACTACCATTTTTACCATGTCTAATCTCCAAAGGTTACCAATGGGAATACCATCATTTTTGTTGCCAAACCAATAGTTGAAATTTTCCCTTCTAGTATATGGTAATGTGGCATCTTTGATATTGCATTTTTTATCAATGAGACCATCTATAATTTGAATTCCTTGGAACAATAGTAGACCCTTGGGTTTATCAAATATTGGGGATTTTAATTAGTCAATGAGATCCTAAGAAAGGGGCCTCTTCTTCTCTTCTAATTTTGAAGTTTGGGCTCCTAGAGGCACCATGATGATAGTGTTTCTTACAAGCTAAGGTTTTATTTCAAAAAAAACTATAATCTTACGACTAGGATAAGGATTTAACACAAAGAAATATTATGAATTAAAAAATCTATCATTCAAATTGAACATCAAAACTTAAAAGAAATAAAAACAAACTAGAACTTCTAGTGACAAAATGAATGAGTGAGCATTCTTATCAAATTTGCAAGAAATTGAAATGCAAGGTGTTGATTTTACTTACTATTTCATAGACGCTTGAAAAACTCTAATTTCTAGATGTCAAATGAGCTTGAATGAGAAACAAGAAATTCTTAGTCACATAGAATGCTTTAATGAATTTCAATTATTCTTTAAAACAAGTTTTTGTGGTGTTAAAGCAGACCAATTTGGTAGTTTAGCATCATATCTTCCATTACTATTCACTCACAGGAAATAGAATGGCTCACTTAGCCTCAATATTGAATTGCAAATTTTAGTTGTTGATTTTGTAGTGAGATGGCTTGAAAAATGGCTCAGATAAAGTCAAAATAGTTTTAAAATGTAACTATAGATGACCATTACCTTCTAAAAATAAAGTTAGACCACTTTTCATTTTCAAGTCATCCCACAGACTCCACTATCTTCATGACCTCCGAAGATGTCCACACATCAGTTCCACACTTGCCCGCTAGGTTTAACCCACATGCATCTTATGGAAATGGAGTTTTAGGGAATGACCCAGATTAAATCTTGCACCTCCAACTTACATTTATTTTACCTTCTAAACAACATGTCT
>VDFB02179489.1:0-11523 GCA_007258455.2 Sequoia sempervirens
TCCTAGCAAGTTTTTTTATTTTCCATTATTATTCTAGACCAAACAACATTTGTAGGGATTGCCTTTTACACCAATCTTAATTTGTATGAAGTTCACGAACCTGTTGTCAAGTAGTAAATTCCTTTTGTAGATAGAAAAGGTAAAGGCTTCATTTAAGAAAAGATAAGTAGTCTCTTTTTGAGGGTAATCCACATTCAAAAAGTAAAAAGCACATGAAAAAACAATTGTACAATAGAAAATAAGATTCAATCAGTTATGTCTTGTTTCACTTGCACACTTATCTAAAAGAGATAGGGTATTCACCATACATTTCCCTTGACAAATCAAACATGTGCTTTCATTTATTGTTATTGTATATCTCATAAGTGAAATTGTTGTTACATAATGATGCACTAAGAAAATAATATATACAAAAAAATTCAAAGAAAATGTTTGAAATAAATTTAACATGCAACCTATTGTGTTGCATTGAAAGGAATCAAGATTAACTAAGACAAGAAATAAAAATAAAATTTTTATGATTGTACTTAAAAGTGAATAGGATATGAAAAGTGTGGACAATGATGGTGCTGAAATTGAAAACCATGATTCTGATGACATTATTGTTTTATGCGTTGAGATAAAAACTTTTATTACAATTTTATATACATAGCAAATGAAGATTTAAAACTAGTAAACTGAAAATGTAAACGCTATAAGATTTTTCCTTAAATAATAATTCACATACTCACTTACAAAAAGAGGTGAATCATTTTTTATTCAAACTCTATTTTCTTTAACAAACATAATAGTAAAAGAATATTTACAAGTACAAGAATATATACTTTGTTTCATGAAAATAAGGAATGTTTCATAGAAAATGATACAAGAATATATACACTGTTTCATAGAATTCTAAATTTTCAAAGTTATTTGCAATCTGTTGGGTCTCAAAAATGCAAGTTTTTAGACCATAAGAGGGTGCCAATCTCTAAGAGGACTTTAATCCTTAATACGAACCAATTAAAGTAAATTATTTGAAAGGACTTTAATTCACACCTAACCAGAAACCAATCAAAGCATCCACATAGTAATAGCAAATGTGCCCTAATAAATCTTGCAGATTTAAACAACTTGAAAAGACCACTTTGGAGACAACAAAGCAATAAATAAGCATGAAAATTGACACAACAATTTTACACTGAAAATGGATTATGAGTTATAATGTATTTGCTCCATTATATTGCTCAAAATATAAACATACATAACATGAGTTCTTTTGATATGAATAAGTGGATGAGATGGTCTAGTATCTATTCTAATGGATTGAAATGATGATCAAAATCGAACCTTGGTTTCCCTATTTGTACGGGAAGCAACAAGCTTTAGGTCCATTGACAAAAGTTACATTGTTTCTTAACTAAAGCATAATTTACATAACATAGCAACTTAAAAAGAGTTTATTGTTGGATGCACCATAGTTCATTAATCATCAGCAAGTGCCTGTGACCACCTAATATCTGTTCAAGGCTCAAGCACCATGTTAATGTTTCCACAACAACCAAACTTTGACTACCTCCTCATACAGCTCGTGCAAGGAACAAATTAACCTTTGACATGTGATCAATGTATTTCTCCTAGGCATAAGTGTTTGCATTTTGTAGAGTGTTTGTCATTACATTCTCCAATCCAGCAATCCTCCCAAGCTGCTTGTGCGTTTTCCTGAGTACCTCATCCTCATCATTGATGTCATCAAGGATGCCTGGAAAATATTTTGATATCTCATTTTTCCAAGTTTCTCGATCCTTCAAATCTGTTTCTTCAAAGAAATCTAGCATGGCCATACATAGTGGCTAGTTGAAGTCACTCAATTCCTGTGTCAAGATATTCTAGAAGTTTTCATGTGTATTCATGAGGCTCTGACATTCTTGGAGAAAAGCATTATTATCTCCATCTTTTTCCTTGATATGGGATTCAATTTCCTTCATCCTATCAAGCAGACTTCCATGCTCCGCGAGGGCCTTGTATGTTCCCCTGTGAGCATGCCAGACACCATCTGCATGTTGGCACATATCTTTGAATTTCATACAAATTATCCCTGATGCTACTTCAAAAGTAGTAGCCTTCAATTTTTTTTTTAGTTCTTCCTATTCCTTTTGAGCCTTTTCAAATTTATGCTTCCATTGAGCAGTGTCAGACATGGCCTCTAACACTTTTCTTTCATGTTCCATTAAAAGGAGAGTAAAAGCCTTGAGAGAAGCAAGTAATATCTTTATGGTGAGGATTTAATTCTTGTTTCAACATCATTTTCCTCTAACCCCAGCCAGTTTGTATCTCTTACCCAACACTTCGGATCTAGCTTTGGTGAATTTAGCTACATGCATTCCAGTTAGCAGGTCTCCAGGGATTTTTTCTCCCCTACCTCTTTGCACGGAGATGTCTAAAATATAATCGCGGTGTTCAATGAGAGAAGGCTTCTTGCCTAGGGGGTAAAGAGCCCAAATTTGCAAAGTGGTATTATCAGGATTGTACCCTAGCCCTGTATAGGCCCTTTCACCTACTTCATTCGTTATTTGCAAAGTTTTATTCTTTCTCTTCAAAAAAATTTCAAACACAATGGCTGAACTAATATCCCACCCAGGAAGGAGCATAACTCCAGCTTCTTGCAATAATGCTCTTCGTCTCTCAATAGTCATGTTTCTCATTTCCCTATCAACTTCTTGTTGCAACTCTTTCAAGGCATAAGCCTCTTTCTCAAGGTCAATTTCCTTTAACCTTTCTCTTACTAGTCTTCCTTTATACTTATATATAAAGGACTTGAATTCAGAAGTCTGCACAAAAGTATCATCTGCAACAAATTCCTGACTTGCATGATGCCTCATATCATTTGATAGCTCATCAGAGGCTTCAAAGGTGATCACACTTCTTTCCAATGGCATCTCATATTGGGGTATAACAGGAGCATTAAACTGTGAGACTTCTTTTTCCTCCTCAGTGTTATCTTCTTCCATGGATGGAGAACCAACTAAAAAGCTCACTTCAGTAGTAGGTTGAGGTGATAAGTGATCTAGTGGTGTGATATTTTCCACTTGACTCCTAGGACCAATGCCCCTTCCTCTTTCAAATGCCATAAGTGGCGCATCTCTTATCAGTTCTTCTTCATGGAGGATTAACTGTTCAATTCTTTCCATGGGATCCTGTACCTCAGGGAAAGCCCCTATGTAGCTTGGGTTATTATTCACCTTCCAAGCCTCGACCATCATAACCCTACTATAGGAATTCATTCTCATCATGTTTTGTTTTTCTTCACAATTTCTAATGACATCTTCTAAAAGGAAACTATGCTCATACCCTTTCAATTTCTAAATAATTTTGGCGTCACAAATGAAGTTATTAGGATCAAACTTTTTCCCTTTTGTTTCCAACCGGCAAGCCACAATAATCTAGTTTACCACTAACCAAGTCATAGCCCGAATTAGAGATAATAGTGAAATCACCAAAGCATAAAGTGGAAGGCATGAAATTCTACCTCCCATAGCTCTTTAAATGCATGAAAGCTGAAAATGGAAATTGCCTTATGATCTCTAAATAAGAAACTTTGTCTAGCATAGTCTTAGGCAGCAAATAAGGTGCAACTTCAAATCCATAAACCCTGATAATAGTACAATCCCCAAACATGTACTAGTCCCTCCAATTGTGATTTATCCTTGCTTCATGACCCATATCTTTTGGTCAAAGAAATCTTAAGATCTCTAGGGAGAGGTTGTAGTCACATTTGTGGCCTAGCATCTTGTATAGTGGCTTGACAAAATATTCCTCAAAATATAGGTAGTGGGATCTCCCACACCTATTGTTCCACACAAATGTCCACATTTGTACAGGCCTTGAATTTCCATCATTATCTAAGTCTTTTATTCTTAATTCCTCACCCCATATCCCTATCACCCGCCCTTCATATAATATCATGTGCATGAAAAGAGAATAGTGCTTGAAATTAATGGCTTCACTGTCATTCTTGATGATATTGAGGGTATTATTGATGGCCTTCGATAAATACTTTGCATAAAAATAGGGTCGGGCATTATGGATCTGGATGTCTATGGCTAAAATCATGGGAGCAATTGTCATGTTCTCAGGAACATCAATTCCCAGTACTTGACCAGCTAAGTAATAAGTGTATTGAAAGTATTCTTCAAACAAAGCTACAAAGAATGGGGGCTTATCTTCACTAGAGAACCTCATAGTTTGGTTACCCGCACCTTTAACCCTATGTAGAGGAAATTTACACCTCTTGTAACTTGTGTCCATGGTGTGGTATTCCTCCAACAATTCTCTGATTCATAATTTTTTTTTCAAGGAAGTGTCTAGCTAAAAAATCATGGAAATATAATTTGGCTTTATGACCATGAACTGTGATCCATTAGGAAAATGAATTGATCTTATCTTCGGATTGTAATTATTTTCCAACACCTTATTAAATCTATGTTCACATAGACGTTGGGTACTACAAGTTTACCAAAATTTAGATTCCGTGGGTTTGACACTGGGCTATGCCATAATTTCTTCCTATAATGATAAATAAAGAGGTCATAACCCCTACATGGAGTCCATACATCTCCCAGATTTTTCTTTTTGTCTACTAATTTCACACATGTTGGGTTAAGCTATTCTCTTCTTCTAGATTTTTTCCCAAACCCAGGACACTGATCGATTAAGTCTTGATTCAATTGCCTAGCTTTAGTTTTTTGTCTTTTTGCTTTCTATTTGCCTGGGGTTTTTTCCATCTCAACCCTACTAATGCAATGCTTTCATCTACTTATTGAGAAAATAATTTGAGCTGAGTCTAGACCAGTTACTTGGATAAATGCTACAAATTTCCAATTGCCTACCGCCATCCAACTTGGTTCTCCAAATCCTTCAATTACAATTCATAGTGATTTCAACTTCTTTGAGGCCGTATTTATGAAATTTTAGGATAGTTCATCCAACCCTAGTTCATAAATGGTGCTCATGCCACCTTTATGATCAAGTTCTTCATTAATAGCAGTATTCTCATCGATATTTTTGTTTGTCACATCAATTGGACTAATCATCATTTCATAATTATCGAAGAGAATTTTAATTAAAATGCTCATTTTTTCTTCGATATGTCAGTATGGCGGTGTTTTTCCCTTCCCTTCTATTGTTTACTATACTACCACCTTGCTCAAAGCTTCTTATTGTGGGGTTGCAGTGTATACCACTCTATTGCATATGTTGCTCAACTTTTAGGCGGTATAGTGGTGTATGATTTTGATCATTACTTGAAGAGTGTCGATGAGACAATCTTATTTGTCTTACCGATATCTCAATGTATCATCAACATTAGATCTTATGTTCCTCTGATGTTGGTTGTTAGTGTCGATGAGAAAAGTTAATGGCTCTTGCTGATATGCCATTGTCTCATTGACAATTACTTTGTTATATCCAAGAGTTGTGTTTCATCGAGCACTTGTGGATATACCTTGTCGATGTGACATAAGTGATTCTCTCCTCGATATTCTTGTATCTTGTTGACATTCACTATTTTACATAGTCACGAGACATATAAATAAGTCTCTTCGACATAAGGGTGTCTCATCTACATTTATGATTTGTGCTTTGTGCTAATGTCAGGGAGACTTTGGAGGGACTCTCATCGACATGGCGTTGTCTTGGCGATATGCTATGAGCAATCATAGGAGTATTTCAAAGGAGGAATACACTTTTATGCTGCGATCAAGGGTTTTATTTGGAAGCTCATGTGAGGGATTTTATTAAATTTAAGTTATATGACAAGAATTCTATGCATATGGTGGATGTAAGAGATGAGTGAAAATGGTAGTATGCAAAATATTTAGGATGAAATTTTGGCTACAACACAATCCATGTTTAAAAATGGATGATTCTTATGTCCTAAAATTTGAAATGCTTCAGTAATATTATTTGTGTCGATACAAATTACCTATTACAATATCCTTAAATTTTTCAATCTTTGGTATGAATTGTTGGCAGAAAAAATTAGGATTACTTAGATACTTCTTCCATTCATTTTGTATCAATATATGTTCATGAAGACACAAAAGTTAATAGCTCAATCAGGTAGAGCTTTTGTGATTTTCAAATGAAGAGTAAGGTACATTTTTATTTCTACTACATTACATTCATGTGCATAAACAAAATCAGAAGATTACATTACTAGATTGCACTTATGCAGATGCATATAATATAGGAAAGATTGCATAATCCTTTCAAAAATATAGTCTTTATTGATAATGCAAATGTATGTTGTTCCACACAAGCCGTGGAATTGACTATTTGAATGCATATAATTGAAAAACTATACATTTATAGATACAAAAGAGAAAAATGCACATAAAGAGAAAGGGGACCCATCATTGCCTCAATGATGAATCCTAGTTTCTTTGTTCTACATCATCTTCATTCTTCCCACTTGTCTAAGCCTCCAAATTGATGTCTTCCTTGCTGCTCCTAGGTTCCCTACATTTGAGTGAGAAGAGTGTTGATAGAGCAATGAAGGATCAACAGTCAAAATATGTGCATACATCTATAAACATATAATTTGATCATCATGTGCATTCAAATAACTTGCATACCATAGATGTCCAGGAAAATAAGAAAGTTATCAAACATATCTATCATATGCTTGGTTTTATGTAACTTGTTTTCTCATTGTGTAGGTATATATAAAATTAGGTTTTTGTTTTGTTTATCTGTTTACAACATGTGGGGTGAAATGTGGCTCCCACAAGGGCTGATCCTAGCCTGCTGCCCTATTGTTTCATTTGAGAAGGATAATCACAAGTAAACCATCCATGAAGCATTAAAGATCAATCTTTGCAAGGATAGTGGAGTATGTTGGTAAGGGGTAATCTCCTTATTGATAAATATTTATCCTTATTAATAAGAACATTCTACTATCAACATAGCCATGATTGTAACAAAATTGATCATCAAGGATTCCAAGATAGTTTTCATTAACAGTCTAGTTAAAAGTAAGCAGCCCCAAGCATAATAACAATAGTTTTCATTAGGTCTGGTTAAAAGTAAGCAAGCCCAAGCATCATAACAGTCACAATAATTGAACATGAGGGGAAGTCATGTAGATTAAAAGCTTACACAATAGTCATCACTTGCAAAGATAGAGACAACATGTTTCCACATAACAAATTAAATCGAATGCATGAAAGGTACAATGATGAATTCCATAATAGTGAATGTTGCTTAAAAGGGATTGAAGGACAACATTTTGTATCAAGGAGAACAAGGTAACCTCAAACTCTGTTGTACCTGAGCTTCTAGTGTTTCTAGATGGAACCTATAGCGGAAAAGTGTAGTCTCCATCTAAAGGAACCATCTTTGGAGCTCTTCCCTAAAAATGAGGGTTGAAAACATTAGAAGAAAAGAAATACTCATAATTTTAGAAGTAGAAATTTGTATCAAGACAAATTTGAAGGCTTATAAACTAAAAGAAAAATCATACAATTGGACTGGGCCAAAGCAGAGATTTATGATTTTATCTTTAGAATGTAGGAACTTTGTATGTCAAAGCTTCATGACCTGAAATTGGATCTCCAATTGGACCAATAAAATTTATGATTTTATATTTAGAATATAGGAACTTTCTCTATTTGATATTCAATACCTCAAATTAGACCAGAAGCTGGATAAGCAGATTTATGATTTTATCTTTAGAATGTACAAAATTTCTCTATCGGATATTAAAGATGTAAGGTTGGATCAGAAACTAGATAAGAAAATTTATGATTTTATCTTTATAATTTAGGAACTTCCTTTGTCAGATATTTGGAAATTCCTACACACAAGTTTTGCTTGAGATGAAAAAACCGAAGTGTTTTCACTTGGCTCAAGGTACAATCCAACTTGATTATGACACCGATAGCAATCCAATTTTTCTTGAACCGTCCATACCCGAACGTTGCATCACAATCTATTCTTCCTACACATAAAAATGCCACATATTAACCCCTTCTAAGTAAAACTCAAAATACCATGAAACAATGAGTCCCCTATATTAGTAAGTAGGTAGTCTATAGGGCATAGTTTTATTTTATATGAGGATGCTCATGAAAGGAATCTTCAAGTAATAGTGAGTGAGTTGTTTGAGATTACAGCTAATGGTGCAATATCTGAATATAAAGAACAGATTATGGCGATACAATGTACAAGAAAATAAAGGCTATTTTGACTAAACAATTCACAATGTTATCTTGCGCCAATGCCTTAATTTTGAAGAGAAAAATCTCATTGTATCTTGATGAAAGTAGTCACCTTAATGGTCAATCACTGGCAACCATGATTTTAAAACATGTTGTTGTGCTTATGGAAGCAGCATTTTAAGCAAGGTGGTGAGTGGTAGTTTGGAACAATGGTAGGTATGAAAGACTTTGCTTTATATGCATACTATGGAGTCTAGCTTAAGATAGCGTTCTTAGAAGAGATTGAAGGTGGATTATGGAACTCAAGGGTTACCATGAAAAGGATTAAAGCAAAGACTGAGATCTATTTAAAAGCCACGGTCATGAAGATATTAAAGATGTCACATGCAAAAACCTAGTAGCTGGAGTAATGAATACAGTGCCAAAGAGGATAGTGTGCTTGGGCAGATTTAGGAGATCTCCGCATTATCTAACTACAGGGAAATACATCATTTATTTATTTTTTAGAATTAAATAAATTATTCTAAACTATATAGGACATTGATACTTCAAAGCATCTAATTTTGTATTTTTTTTTTTAAAATAAAATCATTCTAAACTACTATATAAGGTTACATTGATACTTCAAAAGCTTATCGAAGGAATTTGAGATTATGCAAACTATGTCAATTAAATACCTGGATTACAAATAGTAGTGTGAACATTGTAACCCTTGTTGATTAGAGAAGGAATGAGATAAACAACAATGAATCCTATGCCTCCTTACCATTCTTTGTCATTTTTTATTGAAACACTTCTCCATTTTGGTGGGCTAAGCCTAAAAAATAAGGTTTCAACAAAGGTTTTATTGTATGTTTATTAAAATGAAAACTTCATTCTGGCAGGCTATGCCTAAAAATAATATTTCAAAAAAAAAATTAGAGTATGTTTATTAGAGTTTTAGTGTATTTTAGCAGACTATATTCTTGATTCCTTAAATTACTTATTCAAATGGATTATGACTGACATGTTTTGCTACATTTAGTGATATAAATTGTAATGATGCCACAATTACCATAATACCGCTGTCTCTTATTATACCCGCTACGATATGGCAGGGTTTTTCCCTTCCCTTCTATTGTTTACCACACTACCGCCTTTCTCAAGGCTTCTTGTTTTAGGGTTGCAGTGTATACCACTCTACCGCATATGTTTCTCACCTTCCTGATGGTATAGTAGTGTATTTTTTTTATCATTACTTGAAGAGTGTCGATGAGACAATCTTATTTGTCTTATCAATATCTCAATGTCTCATCGACATTACTTTGTTATATCCAAGAGTTGTGTTTCACCGAGCACTTGTAGATATACCTTGTCAATGTGACGTAAGTGATTCTCTCCTCGATATGCCTATATCTTGTTGACATTTCACTATTTTACATTGTTGATGAGACATATAAATAAGTCTCTTTGACATAGGGGTGTCTAAACCAACGCTAAACCTGAAGCTAAACTCGAAGCTAAAGATGAAGCTAAAAGTGACGCTAAACTTGAAGCTAAACTCAAAGTCAAAGGTGGTGCTTACGATGGTGCCACACTCAGAGCTAATATCAGTGCTAAAGGAGGCACTAATTTGGACGCAAATTAGCATTGACTTGTCCTCATCAGCGCAAATAAACACCAAAAATAGCGCCATCCCAATAAATAGCACCGACATTTTCAAAAAATTGGCAAAAAATACATTAAAATAGTGGGTGGAAGCAAAAAATAGAGAAAAAAATGGAGCAAATCATAGGGATTTATTGTAGTGTCTATTATCTTACATCCCAAGTTTCTTAAGCATTTCCTTAGCATACTTAGTTTGAGATATGAATATCTCATCATTAGTTTGTGCAATTTGTAAACCAAGGAAAAATGACAACTCTCCTAACATTGACATCTCAAATTCATCTTGCAAGTGGATAGCTATAACACTTTACATAGTTTAGCATTGTTTCCACCAAATATGATGTCATCCACATACACAACAATAATAACCATGTTCTCACCTTTAGTTTTGAAATATAAATTGTTGTTTGCACACCCTTTCTTGAATCCTTGTTGTTGAAGGTACTAGTCTAGCCTTGAATACCATGCTCTAGGTGCTTGTTTTAGGCCATACAAGGATTTTCTCAATCTGCACACATAATCATCATCTTCTGATAGCTGAAACCCTTTTGGTTGCTCAATATAGACTTCCTCTTCAAATTTTCCATTTAAAATGTAGATTTGACATCCATTTGATATACTTTAAATCCTTTATGAATTGAAAATGCAAGAAACATTCTTATTGCTTCTAATCTTGCAATTGGTGTAAATGATTATTCAAATTCAATACCCTCAACTTGTGCATAACCTTTGCACACTAGTCTTGCTTTGTTTCTTACCACAACTCCATCTTCATTTAGCTTGTATCTAAACACCCATTTAGTGCCAATTAAGTTTTTGCTTGAGGGTTTAGGAACCAATTCCCATGTCTTGTTCTTCTCAATTTGATTCAACTCTTCTTCCATGGTCTTTATCCACCTTTCATCTTTGTTGGCCTCAATGTAGCTCTTTGGTTCAATTTGTGACAGGAGAGAAAAATTTACATGTTCCTTGTTTCTTGCAAGTCTTCTTCTTGTTTGAACACCTTCATTTTTTATCACCAATTATTTGACCCGCAAGGTGATCTTTTTGCACATATTTTGCAAGTGATTTTCCATTCTCATCTTCTTCTTCTTCTTCTTCTTCTTCTTCATTTTCTGCATCTTCCTCTAAATTTAATTCATCTTCAAGGTCATTCCTATCAGATTTGATATGCTTTATACTCTCATCAATCTTGACATTGATTCTTTCAACAATTTTATTTAGCCTCTCATTATAGTATTTGCAAGATTTTCTTTGGGTGGAATATCCAAGAAATATTCCTTCATCACTTCTAGAGTCAAAGCTTCCCAAGTTTTCATCTTCTCTCTTGATATAGCATTTAGTACCAAAAACTTTGAAATACTTAACAAATGTAGGCCTACCATACAATAGTTCAAAGGGAGTGCTATCACTTTGTGCTCTTATTTGAACTCTATTCAAAATGTAGACTATTATATGAGCTACCTCTCTCCAAAACATATCTAGGCGGGTGCATGGACATGGGTAGCAAATTTGTGGTCACTTTCAAAAAAAAGTTTTGAAAAGTCATAACGTGAGCGCGTTATAACACACTCACGTTATGGCTTAGTGTGTCAAGCTTGAGGCTCGACCAAAATGAACCCATAACACAAGCACATTATAATGTGCTCACATTATGACATGTTAAAAGGAAAAAAAA
>VDFB02179490.1:0-21189 GCA_007258455.2 Sequoia sempervirens
TTGAAGAAAGAATGAACAAAACGTTGATGGAGAAGGCTAGGATAATTATGAGTGGAGTTGTTCTAGAACAAAAATTTTGTGATGAAGCTATTGCCACTACTTGTTATTTGATAAATAGATCTCCTACATTAGTGCTTGTTGATAAAATGCCAATGGAGGCATGGTCAGGGAAAAAAACATTCACTTAGACATCTAAGAGTTTTTGGTTGTGAGGCATATGCACATGTACCTAAGGAGAAGAGAACAAAATAGGATTCTAAGGCTGTCAAATGTATTTTCATCAGCTATAACTATGTTATGAAAGGATACAAGCTTTGGGACCCTATTGCACAAAGGGTAATTTATTTTAGAAGTGTTATTTTTAGAGAGACTAAATCTTCTCCTATTAATTTTTAGCTAGAACAACATAAAGATATTGAACAAAAAAAGGATGTAGTTCAACTTCCTTTTACACTTGAGGATGTTGAATCAAGACCCTAAAGTAGACAAGAAGTTGAGGAAAGCTCATCAAGCTCTAAATCTTCAGAAGAGAAGGAAGAAGTGGAAGAACCTCCACCTTAGCATTTTTGAAGGTCTACAAGGAAAAGGAAACCACCTCAAAGGTATGTGTATTCACCTAATGATTGGAAATGCATATTTTCTTTAAGTACTAACATTGATGAACCAAGTTCTATGCAAGAGGCCTTGGGTGTGAATGATGCAAAGTCCTAGAAAATAGCCATGGATGAAGAGATGACAACATTTAAAAGGAATGATACATGGGATCTTGTACCATTGCATAAATTTCAGAAACCTGTTGGATGTAAATGGTTGTTTAAGAAAAAAATTGGTTTTGATGGAAATGTTGAAAAGTATAAGGCACGATTGGTTGCGAAGGGATACTCTCATGTTGAGGGTATTGATTATGGTGAGATTTTTTCTCCTTTTGCTAAAATAACATACATTCAATTTTTATTATCTATTGCAATAGGTTATGATCTAGAGGTGAAACAAATGGATGTGATAATGGTGTTCCTTCATGGTGATTTGGAGAAAGATATTTATATGACATGGCCAAAGCACTATGCGGTAAAAGGTAAAAGAAGGTTTGTTTGTAAGTTAAAGAAATCTGTGTATGGACTTAAACAAAGTCTGAGGATGTGGTACCTAAATTTTGATACATATGTGTTGACTTTGGGATTTGTGTAGTCTAAATCTGATCACTATGTATATTTTAAATTTGATGGTGATTATTTCCCAGTAATTGTTTTATATGTTGATGACATGTTTGTTGGGAAAGGTAAAGGTTTGATTGAAGAATTGAAATCTTAGCTCTCTATGAAATTTGAAATAAAAGATCTTGGTTAAAAAAAAATACTTGGGGTGGAGATCCAAAGAGATCGTGAGAACAGAAAGCTATGGCTTAGCCAGAGTAAGTATGTTTGTTTTTTTTTGCAAAGGTTTACTATGTAGGATTGTAAATCACTTTGTGTTAATGTTGCATTGGAAAAAAAGCTATCTATTTTACAATGTCCGACATCCCCATTGGAGATGGAAGACATCAGTAGAGTGCCTTACCAGAGTGCACTTGGAAGCTTAATGTATGCTATGGTCTATACAAGACTAGACATTACCCAACCTACTTTAGTTCTTTTTCATTTTATGTCTAATCCTAGAAGAGTGCATTGGGATGTAGTTAAGAGGGTCTTTGGATATTTATGAGGTATAGAAGATTACTCTATATGTTTTCATGGTATAGGAGATTAACATTCTTTGAGTATTCATGGTTTTGCGGATTCAGATTGGGCTGGTGATATCAGTAGCAAAAGGTCCACCAGTGCAAGTGTTTACTCTTAATAGTGGTGCAATCAATTGGATGAGCAAGTGATAGGCTGTGGTTGCTTTGTCCACTATTGAGGCAGAGTACATGGTAGCTACTCATTCCTCTAAAGAAGCCATTTGGCTAAAGCATTTGTGTTTAGATATTGGATTGAAACAATATGCAGTTACACTTTATTACGACAATCAAAGTGCAATCCGTCTTGTGAGGAAGCCAAATTTTCATTCCAAGAGAAAAAAAATTGATGTTTAGTATCACTTCATGAGAGATATGGTCAAGGATGGTAGGGTGAAGCTAGAAAAGGTAGAGAAAGTGGCAAATGTTGCAGATGCATTAACTAAGCCCATGAGCACACTGCAATTTAGATGGTGTTTGAAGTCTATGGGCCTCATAGCCTCTAGCAGTTAAGTCCTGTTAGTTTCATTGGCTCTTCAAAGGTGTTCAACAAGTGGGAGAATGTTAGGAAAAAGGTGTATCAACCTTTGATTTTTCTATAGATTTTATTTTTCTAAATATTAAATGTTGTTGTTTTTCTCACTTTGTCTTTGTGAGTTACAACTTGTAGTTTCTATTCAGATGCTCATCAAGTTAGAAAGTCATTATTTACAAGTGGAGTTGTGCATAATTTTTTTTCTATTTACTTGTTGAGTTTACATGGAATGTGAGTTTTTGAAGAGTAGTTAGTTTTACAAGTGCAGATTTTCTAGACTAGCATGTTGTGACAATTGGAAACTTGTAACTGTGCATTTGTAGTGTTTATGGCAGTTTCCATGTTGCATGTTCAACCTTTGATAATTGCTTTAGAAATGTTTATTTTATGCATTGTAAAACACTTGTATATTGAGCACTTGTGAATTTTGGAGAAGTATGAAGCTATGTTGAGTTACTATTATTTTGTCAGTTTTCTTCTAGAATTGTTTACTAGTGATACTCCTATAAAAGACTTGTTCTACAAGTGTATGTAATCTTGTTTTTGGATTTTAAATACATTGAGTAGGCTTTGGAGTGTGGGGTTTCTTTTCCTGAAAGGTTTTTCCCCACGTATATATTGTATTCATTGTTTATTTTCTATTATTAATGTGTTTCTATATTTTTTGTAACTGTTAGATGAGTTTTAAATTTTGCATAATAGCTATTCTCAAGATTAGCATAGGAAATTGTTTTTGTTACTCCAATTTCCTTATAGTTAACAACACACTAACATTACATATGCAAAAAAAAGTATATTCCTTCTCCCAGTCTCACAAAAGAGGTTTAGAATTGTAGACACCTAAATTTGGACACTTAATTTATCCAAATTTATCCCTTTTTATCTAAACATCCTCTTATTTGAGTTAATTAGGTAATATTGCTATTATCTAATTAATATCCTTAAATTCTTCTAAATCCCCAAGGTATTCAATTAATAATTAAATACCTTTCCCTCTTTAATCCCCCTTTCATCAAATGAATTAAATAAATATGACATTTATTTAATTCCTCACATGTCACATCTCTTTCTTAATCAACTCACCCCCTAATCTCTTTATTAGCGATGTGCACATGCCTAATCATTGATTATGATGTGTCACATCCACCAAATTTTACAAGTTGGCTTCTAATCCTCACTACCCTCTAATTATCTTCTAATCACTGATCAATTAAGCCTAATTAGTACCTTCGTCAACACTTCCTATCTCCCAAGAAATTTTTAATTCCTTTTTATTCACCCAACACTCCTCTCTTCCACATGTGAATTTTTAATTCACATTTATCCTTCTGAGGTTTTCCTCTTTCCCATGCAACTTCTAGAATCTTTGACTTGTCACATCACTCACATGTTGCAAATTCCCAACTTTTTGGAAACTCTCTCTTATCCACTAGACTCTTCTAATCATTGTGAATTTAAAATTTACTTTTATTCTCCCAAAATTTTCCCTTTCCCCATGTAATCATTGAGAGGTCACATCAAGGTACTTACATCATTTGTCCTTATTCCACCTCACTTACACATCATCACATCTTAGGCCACTTCACCCTACACATGTGAAGATGTGAGGCTTGTGAGTCCTCAATTCACCATAGCCCTTCATCTTGGCTTTGTTGGATTAATCTCAGCCATTGAATTCTCTAGAGAATTCAAATTCTTCTATAAATACCCCCTCTTCTAATGCATTTAGAACACTTATCCATTTTGCACCCTTATGCTACCAAATTTCTCACTCAATTTGCA
This sequence comes from Sequoia sempervirens, assembly GCA_007258455.2. Classification (NCBI taxonomy): domain Eukaryota; kingdom Viridiplantae; phylum Streptophyta; class Pinopsida; order Cupressales; family Cupressaceae; genus Sequoia; species Sequoia sempervirens. The sequence goes on from VDFB02179490.1 coordinate 4,032, forward strand.
AACATTAACTTAGCCATTTAGCCAAGCCACTTAGCCACTAGAATTAGCATTACATTTTTCCATTGTAGCCTCATAAAAAACATAACATTGTCCATCTTGCATCTAGCCATCCAAGGAGCATACAAGTATTCAAAAATCAAGTGTCAACCAAGGGATTTCAACAACACAAAGAAGGTATAATCTTTTTCTATTTTCTTTTATCTTATTTCTTTATGTTATAATTACTTAGGCTAATATTTGAGGTGTCCCTTGTATTTTTCTTTATTGCATAATAGTTGTTGTGCATATTTAGAATAGGATAAAAATTTAGGATCACATTTCTGGCATGCCTGGTGGGACACACAAACGGGTTCCTTCATTTCACATTTGTTGTTGTTAAGTTTGTTTGAAGGTACAAGTCGAAGAGGGGTAGACTTCCCTGCAAATGGGTGGATACGCCCTCTAGTTTACCACAGAAGGGTGGATACGACCTCTAGTTTATCACAAAAGGGTGGATACGCCTTCTAGTTTACTGTAGAAGGGTGGATACACCCTCCAGTTTACTACAGAGGGGCAGACATGCCCTAGTTGACATTTTGTTTTCTAATAGTTTACTGCAATGGGGCAGACATGCTCTAATTTACATTCTATTTCTAACATTTGACTACAGTGAGGCGAGCATGCCCTAATTTAAATTTTGTTTCTAACATTTGACTGTAGCGGGGTAGACACCCTTGTTTACATTTTGTTTCTAACAGTTTACTGCAGTAGGGTGGACACACCCTAGTTTACATTTTGTTTCTAACAATTTATTGCAGTAGGGCAGACACACCCTAGTTTACATTTTGTTTATAACATTTGACTGCAGCGGGGCGAACATGCCCTATTTTACATTTTTTTTCTAACATTTGACTATAGTGGGGTGGACATGCTCTAGTTTACATTTTGTTTCTAACATTTGACTGCAGTAGAGTGGACTTTCCCTAGTTTCATTCTATTTTCTGACTTTTGACTACAGAAGGGAAAACATGCCCTAACTTACATTTTGTTTTCTAACAGTTTACTACATAGGGGGAGATACACCTTAATTTGAACACTGTTTCTGAAATTTGACTACAGAGGGGTGGATTTTCCCTAATTTTGAACACTATTTTGGACATTTGATTGCAAAAGTGCAAATACACCCTCTAGTTTACTGTAGAAGTGTAGATATGCCCTCAAGTTTACTACAAAAGTGTAGATACGCCCCTCAATTTACTATAGAAGTGTAGATACACCCTTTAGTTTACTGTAGAAGTATAGATACGCCCTTTAATTTACTATAGAAGTGCAGATATGCCCTCTAGTTTGCTATAGAGGTGTAGATACACCTTCTAATTTACTGTAGAAGTGTAAATACGCCCTCCAGTTTACTGCAAAAGTACATATATGCCCTCTGGTTTTCTACATAAGTGCAGATACACCCTCCAGTTTGCTACAGAAGTGTAGATACACCCTATAGTTTACTGCAGATACACCCTCTAGTTTACTGTAGAGTGGCAGATATGGCCCAAACAGGACATTCTGGAAGGTAAAAATAGTCATTTTAGCTTCATTTTTGTCCTATTTTTTTGTTGTTTTTAGGCTCCAACCCCCTAACCTTGTTTGTTTGTGGATATATTTGGATTTCTTGCTAATATTTTGCAGCATATTCTCATAATTGATGAAGAACGAAATTTAAAACAACTAACACTTGCTTGTAGGGCCATTCATTTATTCAGATTTTAAAAGCTTTCCTTGTTGTTTTCGTTAATATAGGAACATAGTTAACTAAGGGGAAGTAAAGTTCACTATTTTCTCTGTCTATAAATCTATTTTTTATGTTACCCAAGGGGGGTATTATTTTGTTTTCACTTTCCCCTTAAACTTCGTGTGAGCCTGGGGAGTAGCTGGAAATGATTAGTGGGTATGTGCAGGATCATGATGGGCCAAAAAGTGGCGATATTATGGGTATGTGTAGGGTATGTGGTTGACGACTTTTTTTTTACATAAAATTGATGAAATGAAAAGGGTTTTTAAAGGAGATTCTCAGCTTTCCACCAATATAAATTATGCTTTGCTTTGAATTTAATAAATAATTATTATTCTTTTTCTATTTGAATTGTGACTAAAGTCTTGATCGATAGGTTGATTGAAAAACATCTATAGCTTTCAAACGGTATCACATTTTTTGAATTAAAAACATGCATCACATTCTATGCTTTGCATACTATAGGATTAAAAAAATAAAAAATAAATTTCATCAAGTTTTGACCAAGTTAAGGTGGTCAGACATACGAGTTTTATATTTTTGAAAAGTTGTAATAAAAAATTCATAATTAATTGTTTACTTGGAAAAAAATTACAAAAAAATATGCATTGCATCTGAACATGATTCCTCTACTTATATCTAAAATCTTATAAAAAATTATTATCATTTTATTGTGGTTAGGGTGGTTAGACAGACACCTACTTCTTATTTTTTCCCTGAAATTTAAGTACCACTGCATTGAAATTTGAAATTTTCACCAAATAGATTTTTTTTTCTCTTTAAATAAACCTAGTAGTTTAGAAACTACATTCAATTTTCTACAGATTCTATTCTTACATATTTTTATTTTTGAAATAATATAGATAACTTATTCAAATTTTTACGTCAAGTTGCCTAAATCTGATTTTTTTGATTTTTTTGCCACTTAAGGGCTTGTTTTTTCCATGATGATCCTGCACATACCCTAGTGCCTTCTTTTTAGAGGGACCTAATTGGGGATTTTTTCACCTTAAGGGATGATCCCAACCACACAAACTAATGGGTTATAGAAAGGTGGGAGAGCCAAAGCTATACCCCAATCCAGTTACACCATGTTCAACGGAGTGTCAAAGCTAGGGTGATACCTAGATAGACGTGAAGAGTTGGTCTGATCCCTTCAATATCTTGTTGGGGTTCCCAATTCATGCTTGTGACGGGTTGGTGTTCATGGTATGGGCCTCACGTATCGAGAGTATATTGATTAATGTTAATGGTATGGCCAACAAAGGTCAACCTATGCTAACCTACTCTGTAGTGGGGTGGACCTACCCTAGTATTCACCGTAGTGGGGCGGACCTACCCTATAGTTTACTACAGAGGGGTGAACCTACCCCCCTGAATAGTCAATTTCACTCTATTTGACCATTCCAACGCTCCATTTGATCATTCCAAACCTTTGTTTAGTCATTCCAAACCTTCGTTTAACCATTCCAAGCCTCTGTTTAACCACTCCAAACATCCGTTTAACTATTTCAAGTATTCGTCCACCCATTCCAAACATCTATTCATCCCTTCCAAACTTTTGTTTCCCATTCTAATTGCTCGTTTCACCATTCGGGGACCCCGTTTTATTACCTAGAGATCTCATTTCACCATTCAAAAGACTTATTCCATCTTCTAGTGAACTTGCTTCATCATTCATTAGGTTTGTTTTCCTGATTTAAACAAAAACTAGTTGGGAACCTAAAACCCTATCATTTTCTATGATCTAAACATTTTTTCATCACAATTCACCCTTTTGTTGGGAAAAATTTGTCATCTCAGAGAAACCTCCAAGAATAGTAGTGCCTTCAGTAACTTTAATTTCAAATAGATTGCCTCAAAAAAATGTACAACTATGTCACAAAACAAAATTAGACATAGTTCAATTCCCACATTAATCCTTCTAAGAGAAGCACATGTAAATTCAGTTTCAACAACTTGCATAAATAGATTCAACAAACAAAACCATTAAACATGAAAGATAGTATAAAAGATTAGAACACACAGATTTACGTGGGGAAAACCCTTTCGGGTGAAAAACCCCACACTCCAAAAGATCCGAGCCATTGTATTATTCAGCAACAAACAAAGTTACAATTCAATCTCAAGCTCATAGCCTTTTCAAAAAGATTACATCTTGTTCCATTATGGAGACAAAATACAACAACCCTATTATGTTTCCCTCTCTCCTTTTTTACATTTCCCTAATCAACTTCTTAGTTCATACAACCTTCACACAATATATAGTGCAGAATACCATGAGAGATCAACCAAGACACTTAATCTGGAGAGATTTTGATAGCATAATCCTGCCTCAATCTTCCTCTCTCTCTTCATACTGCAAAACATCCAATGTATATACATTCTTCTTTAGCAAATAGGAAACAATTCATATTCTATAGATTAGTTCATATTCCAATAGTTAGACCAATTGTCAACTGCTCTAACTTCTCCAACTCACTCATGATCTTCCAATGAACATCAGACACATCAATGGTCAACCAAGTCAGTGTCCTTCCAACCACGGTCTGCCTTCAAGTCAATCAAAATGACTTTGTCCATCATCAAGAGTTCATAATGTCAAATCAAACCCATAGATCTCCCTGATGTCATTAAGCTCATACACCTTTCAAACCATCAACAAGAGTCATATCGAGTGCAAACCTGTCGGCTAGAAACACGCTATCACTAAGAGTTCACACCGATATCCATCACGTGCAGCTCTATCGACAAGACCATCGCTATGGGAAAGAGCTCTTATCGAACAAAAATCCATTGGTGAGAGGAACACTATCGGCAAGAGTTCTCACCAATCGTAGACTTGTCAGTGATACCACAACCACCAGCAAGAGATCATATCAAACATAGACCTGTCGGTGAGACCACAACCATTGGCAAGAGATCATACCGAATGTGTACCTGTCAGCAAGACCAATTGTATCGGCGAGAGTTCTCACTAAACACAAACCCCATCTGCTAGACATGCTCTATCACTAAGACTCTTATAGAGCCTTCATGTCACCTCGACCAAATACCATTGGCTAGAGTCATACCAAAATTCATGAAGAGAAAATCCATCGGAAAGAGTCATAATGATATGCATCAGGGGCAACTCCTTCAGCAAGAGAACCACTATCGCCATCAAACTGAAAACTCACAACGATAGCTCAAGTCATATTGATTACTTCCATTGGCAAGATAGACTAAATGTCACACTGATATCGGCCAAACTTCTATCGTTGGAGAAACTTACACTGATAGTTCAGGTCAAGCTGATGACCCTCATCGCTAGGACATTCTAGAGGTCACACCAATAAAGTCATGAAGGAACTTTACAAGGAGAATTCAGATCAGGTTGAGTCACACTGATCTCACATACAGTTCATGATCACTTAACTAGATCGGCCAGACATCTTAGTGGTCACATCGAAATTGCTCACTCAGAGGTTTAGGCCTATGGGATTGAGGCACACAATTCCAACAAACTCCCACTTAACAAAGATCACACAGGAATCTCCTGAGCACTTAGGAACTAAGATCACACTGGGTCCATTAGTCTATACCCTTCTCATTACAAGTCTCTATACAACATCACTCAGGACACCCAAACAACAAATTTTCAAAAATACCAATCTACCAGACAATTTGCAACAAAAACAAGTGTCCAACTGTAACTAACTATCCAACATTGCAACCGATCATAGCCTTCCATGAAACCACATAGATCTCAAACATGCTCTCATGCTCCATCAAGACTTCTGCACCAACATCCAAGATGTCCACCATTCAGGAAAAAAAACCATGTCATCTTCCAACATGCCACCTATGGAAGAAAGGTACAAGCCAAGGTGAATAAGCACCAGTCCAATGAACACAATCAAAGGATCCTAGTGATTTCATCAACAAGAAACCTCCATCACTCCAAAAAACAAGATAGAACATCAGCTAGAACAACAATCATCCTGACTGCTTCCATCCAGCTGATAAACCCACGTGAATAAAAATAGCACCCAAAGAAAGTACTAGATCATCCAATCAACCATACCTCAAGGGTATACACATTAGTAAACTCATTCTAGTAGCACAACCAACCCATCAACCATAGATACAAGCACCATGCACACACTAGTTGAAGAAGACCAAATACATCCAGGTAGTCTCACCACATGGGTAATACCAAATCTAAAAGATCAAAGGCATAACAAGTCTACCAATCAAAACACAGAGAAAATGTAACCATGTAGTACCAAGGAACATCCCCAATGATATGCACAACCTGCAAATTAATAACCTACAAGAACAACTCTCACCACAAGTCTTCAGAACTCTCCAAGTTCTCCACACCCAACAAAGGAAAAAGATTAAAAACCTCCATGTCATCACCCAAGAATATGAGTGAAAACACATGACCACAAGCTAGTGATCAATACAACTCCAACTAAACCTCAAACCAATGTAATGTGAAACCAAACATTAGGAAGACAATCAAGATCAAAGAGAGAAACTTTGCACAACATATACCTTTCGAACATCCTCCTACATACACTTCTAATAGCAAACTATTTCAAGTATGATCTCTTTCCCATCCAAAAGAGACGCCATAACAACATCCAATTGTTCAATCACCAAGATCAAGTATAACAAATGTAACATGTAAACAATCATGGATGTAAGATTCTCAAAGAAGACCAAACTATTTCATTTCCCATATCAGGAAATCATCCCATAAAGCATCTCCTATCAGTTCTCATCAGTAAATGCTATAACACAAAAGCTTAAGGAGATAAACTATATTTTACATCTTCCACTATGAATCCTCCAGAGCCATTAAACAACAATTCAAGATCCATATCCATGAAAGAAAATGTAAAACACATCTAAAGGATATAATGGGAAAATACCTCTCAGATAAATTGCCCAGTAGACCAAGAGTGGGAATGAGAATACTCCTTCAAGATATACAAGCCACCATGACTCATCCAAGAACAATCTCCTCATTGGTCTCTATTGAACTCATGTTCAACCAAAGTGTAGGCTACTCAAAAATTTCTTTTGAAATCAACACCTTTCTCATCTCAGGAAAATTACAGCCTCACCTTATTCTCCATGTATCTATGAGCACCTACAAACAATCATCCCATGTTGAACTCCAAACTACATTACTGTACTAACATGAAGTTCTCAAACATATGACTAATGTACTCAAAACACATAGAAACTCTAGACCACTATCAAAGCTCCAAACATCTAAAACAATAACTTATCATGAAACCCATGTGATCTACATATCCCCTTTAGGAGATACCATGCTCCAAGTGAAAATACCATGGTCTCAAGTGCAATGCACAATGTCAAAACTCCAGTGCATAAATAGGAGTATACCATGACATAAAGCAAACAAACTCAAAACCAACATCACATGTCCAAAACCACCAACACCTTAGCCAAAGAATCTAGTCATCCTCCATGGTTCCGAGATGTTGCACATCTTCAAATAGTATCCATGCAAATGTGAAAGAACCCTTCTGCAACAACAGGATCAAAGAGCTCCTCCTGATAACATCTAGATCACTAAAGAAAAACATTCACCACCAAGTGATGAATCCAGAGTCATTGCTAAAGCTCCCACTGAACCATGACAAACGAGCTTCTCGAGCATCATGACCCAACATTTTCTAACCTAAAAATCCTTCATGTCCACACAAAATCATGTCCATCAAGTGGTACCAAGATCTCCAAAACAAGTAGAGATTACCATCACTGTCAAAAGCTTACACAAAGCAATGTATCCAAGCTATCCATGACATCATGATACAACATGCTATATAGGTCCCTATAATTGAGTATTCAAGTACTCAACACCATCCATCTTCTCATCCCAAAGCAACCACACCAATGCACAAGTGACCAAAGAGAAGGCCAACTAATAGATCTACACCAACATCGCATCAACCTCATGGATATAGACAGTCCACATCTGAGTTATCTCACTGTAGCCAATGAGTAGGTAAACCACCAACCACATAACTCAAAGATCAATTCCATTGAACGTGAAAACCCATCATCACATTAGTAATCATAAACTGAGATATCAAAGAAGATAACCATGTAGACACCAAGACTCCAACACCAGATCATGACCAAATCCGATTTGCCAAACATGTCCACAACGAGTACCATAGTCAAGGAATCCACAAGCAACACCACAAGAATGTTGTGTGACAAATCACATACCAACACTCTCATATAGAGAAAGCATCTCACCTCCTCATACCATGCCAAAGCATGCATGCAAAACTACAACCATCTCATCCAACAATGCCCCAAAAGCCAAGGTCTAGAAAATAGTTTAACAACAACTCCACATAACCACAAGTTTTGTTTGATGTGTAAAACCTGCAAATCCACATAAAAAATGCAAGTACAATACATTCTTAAAAAAAAGGAAACAACAGTTCAAGAACACCAGGCCCCCTTCAAGCCAATTCCAAAACCATCAATATGGACATGCATCCGAGAAAGAGATAGGCTATTCCAAAAGCTTTCAAATCATCTAATGATTAAATCCATAGCCTTCATGCATTCGAGGTTAACAAAATAAAATGCCTTCCAACACCAGGAAATACCACCCAGCATAAGCACTCTCTTCCATGACTGAGACACAACCCAAGCTTCTCAATATCACCACGAGGCCTCTCACATAGACACCCAATATGAAAGCTTTGCTGCAACTCAACCAAGAAGCAAAGAAATCCACCTCATACATTAACGTTATATCATTGCCAAGATAACCAACTCCATCTACACCATCCTTCAAGCTATGTGTTGTCTCTGAACACCACAAGACCTCCACTCACCAAAGGATCAATACATCAGTTGATTCCTCTAGATTTCCTCAAGCTTGACAGACTAAGAAATCTTCATAGGAGAAATTCATAGAACCAACAACCAAAAGAAGGCTATGATACCACTTTTTGGGAAAAAAATTTCATCTCAGAGAAACCTCCAAGAATAGGAGTGCGTTTGGTAACTTTAATTTCAAATAGATTTCCTCAAAAAACACATACAACTATGTCACAAAGCAGAATTAGACACAGATCAATTCCCACATTAATCCTTCTAAGAGAAGCACATGTAAATTTAGTTTCAACAACTTGCATAAACAGATTCAACAAACAAATCCATTAAACATGAAAGATAGTACAAAAGATTAGAACACACAAATTTACATGGGGAAACCCTTTCAAGTGAAAAAACCCACACTCCAAAAGATCTGAGCCATTGTATTGTTCAACAACAAACAAAGTTACAATACAATCTCAGGTTCGTAGCCTTTTCATAGAAATTACATCTTGTTCCATTATGGAGACAAACTGGCAGCAACCCTGTTATGTTTCCCTCTCTCCTTTTTTACATTTCCCTAATCAACCTCTTAGTTCATACAACCTTCACACTATTACAATACCTTCACACAATATACTGTGGAGATTAGAATGAGAGATCAACCAAGACACTTAATCTGGAGAGATTTTGGCAACATAATCCTACCTCAATCTTCCTCTCTCTCTTCGTACTACAAAACATCCAATGTATATACATTCGTCTTCAGTAGATAAGAAATGGTTCATCTTTTGTAGATCAATTTGTATTCCAACAGTCAGACCAACTGTCAACTTCTCTAACTTCTCCAACTCACTCATGATCCTCCAATGAACATCATACACATCAGTGGTCAACCAAGTCAGCGTCCTTCCAACCATGGTTTTCCTTCAAGTCTATCAGCGTGACTTTGTCCATTGGCAAGAGTTCATAATGTCACATCAAACCCATAGGTCTCCTTGATGTCATTAAGCTCATAAACCTTTCAAACCATCAACAAGAGTTATATTGAGTGCAAACTTGTCAACCAGACATAGTCTATTGCTAAGAGTTCACATTGATATCCATCACTATCGGCAAGAGCTCTTATCGAACATAGATCCATCAATGAGAGGAACACTATCAACAAGATTTCTCACCGATCGCAAACCCATTGGTGAGACCACAACCATAAAAAAGAGATCATACCAAACACAAACCTTTCAGCAAGACCACAACCATCGGTAAGAGATCATATCGAATGCATACCTATTGGTGAGACCAACAGTATCGGCGAGAGTTCTCACCGAACACAAACCCCATCGGCCAGAAATGTTCTATCGCTAAGACTCTTGTAGAACGTTCATGTCACCCCTACCAAATACCATCGACCAGAGTCATACCAACATTCATGATGAGAAAATCCATCGGCGGGAGTCACAATGATATGCATCAAGAGCAACTCCTTCAGCAAGAGAACCACTATCGACATCAAATTGAAAACTTACAATGATAGCTCAAGTCATACTGATTACTTAAGTAGATCGACTAGACATCTTAGTGGTCACACCGAAATTGCTCACTTAGAGGTTTAGGCCTGTGGGATTGAGGCACACAATTCTAACAACCTTATTCTATTTGCTCTTTCCATCTAAGTTAAGTCCCTATTTTCTAAAATTTTACTACATTGGGGTGAAATTTCCCTATAGTTTACTATAGAGGGGTGAACCTTCCCTACAATGGGGTGAACATTCCTTAAAAACAACCGGTTTTACCTTCTAAACAACCTTTTTCATCATTCGATCAACTGTTTCAAGCACTTGTTTGCTTTTTTTCATGTTTTGAGCAATCATCCCCCTATTTTGAAAATATATTCATCATATTGAGTAATCATCCACTCAATCAAGGCAATCACCCCCTTTTTCATGCACCTCTTTACTTAATCTAAGCATTTGTTTTTTCCTTTTTTTTAACCAAAAGGATAACTTTCATCCATTTCGAGTGGTAATTTACTCGTTCCAAGTAGTCATTCATCCCTTTTGATCCTCCATTTACTCATTCTGAGTAATATTTCATCCATCCCAAGCATCCATCTCCTTGTTTCGAGAGTTGTTCATCCATTTTGATCAATTGCTTACCTGTTCTGAGTTTTTGTCTCTACAACCTAAGATTCATTCACCCATTCCAAGCAATCGTTTACCAGTTCTAAGTACTTGTTCATCCACTCCTATCATTTGTTTCCCCATCTAATCATTTATTTCCCCAATCCAATCACCCATCTCCTCGTTCTAATAGCCTATTTGACTACTCAGAGAGTCTGAAAGCAAAAGGGTGAACCTACCCTATAGTGTGGAAGACCTGCCCTGTAATGGGGTGAACCTACCCTATAGTGGGGTGAATTTTCCCTACAAAGGGGCAAGTTTTCACCTTTGTGAGGGGAAGGTACGGAAGGGAAAGTTCATCTCACTACAGCATAAAGTTGGTAAATAAGCAATAAATAGATCTAGCTTCCAAATCTGATTGATAGAACCAATCCCATCATATCCTTCAATCCAATCCTAATCTGAGCTTCAATCCAATCCTAATCTGATCTTTAATCTACTCCCAATTTGAGCTTAACCAAAATCCTAATATGAGCTTTAGTCCATCTGCATCCGAGATCTTTGGATATTGAAACAAATCTTAAGATCCCTCCTTCCATCTTCTCCACTTTCATCGTTTAATCCATTCCAAGAGTTAGTCTCCCAATCCAAGCATTTTTTCATCCATTCTGATCAATCGTTTACTCGTTTCAAGCTTTCATTCATCCATTCCAAAAATTCCTTTGAACTCTTGTTAACCCTTTTGATCATTGATTTACTCGTTCTGAGTAAACATTTATCCATTTCAAACCTCCTATCATTTCAAAATCTCGTTCAGCCATTTTAATCATTCGTTTACTTGTTCTGAGTGATCTTTCATTCATTTTGAACCTTCATCTTCTCATTCTAGGAATCATTCATCTTTGTGAGCAGTAATTTACTCATTTCGAGTAGTCTTTCATCCCTCTTGATCATCCATTTACTCATTCCAAGTAATCTTTCATCTTTCTAAACCTCCTTTCATTCCAAGCAGTCGTTCATCCATTTCTATCATTTGTTTCCCCATCCAAATCCCCTAAACTTTGTTATCTGAATTGACCTAAGTGTCTGAATTGATCTTCATCATCAACATTTGCTTAGGATTGTCATTTGTCTTGAGTTAATCATCATTGTCAGCCCAATCAATTCGCTTTCAATCTCAAAGTGGATTTGGTACTGCAATCATCTATTTATTCTTTAATATGATCAATCAGTATCCTAAGTGACCTAGGGTAATCTCTGGATGGGGTTTATTGTCCCTTTCATCATCTTATCTGATCCATTAGTCGATCTTATCAATCATTGATCCATCTTATCTAGTCCAATCCAGTCACATCCCTATCTGATCACTTTTGACCCAATCAATCTACTTCCATCTCGAGGTACATTTGGTGTCGTAGTAATCCTTTGATAATCAAATTAGAATCAATCCCATCACATCATCCAATCATCCTAATTTTGTCTTTAATCCAATTCTGATCTATGCTTGACCTAAATCTTGATTTGAGCTTTAGTCTGTTTCCACCCAAAATCTTTGATCCATCTTGATTATCCTTTCATCATCATGAATCCTTAACCTTCATCAATTCTTCCATAAATAGTAGTCAAGGGAAACCCTAATTATGTTGATGACGATAATGAAGTTCTTGTCAATTCAAAAGTATACGACATAGATCCTCTTGACACTATCATCGCTAGTAAGCTTTCTCTACCTACTTTCCACAATCTAATTACCCCTTCAAACTATCTTGTTATGTATTCATCCATGCCTAATCACACTCCTTATGCTACCTTTGAAAAGGGATATTCACTATCTTCCTCATCCGCATATCTATCATATCCTTCATCTAAACCTTCCTCTTATCCAAACCTACATCCTCTTATCCTAATCTGCCATCCCAATACTCTTATCATAATACTTAACCCATGTCACACTATCCTAATCCTCCATACCAATCAGCCCCATCAACTTACCCTAATCTAATATCCATGTCTTCACATCTTAATCTGCCAGCTACATCCTCTTGTCTTAATCCACCATCCATGTCCTCATATCTTAATTCACCATAACAATATCCCTACTTTAACCCTCCATATAATCCTAATCACCCATCTAATCCTAGTCTTACATCCAATCCCATTCCTCCATCTAACCCTAGTCCACCAATCCATAATCTGAGTCTTCCACCAATCCCTAATCATCCATTTATTCCTATCATGCCATCTCAGCCTAGAGTATGCAAGTTTCTAACTCTAGAAATTCTCGAAGGACTTATAACAAAGAAAACATCTCCCACTCCACACATTGAAGTCGTGGAACCATGCCATCCCAACCCATCATCCACATTCATTAGTGATGAGACCCTTCTCCATCCAACACCTATCATTGATGATATTTCCCCTAGCACCAGTCAAACTATTGACACCATTGAAACCATCACTGAATCCATCTAACCCCTATCTCCTACTCTAGAAGTCATCAAACCCATCGACAATAACCAAGTCCAATATACTCTTGCCTCTCCTAGTGATGAAACACAAGTCTAATCCACTCTTCCCACTCCTAGTATCACTGAAATCCCCTTTCATGAAATTCATGAATCCTTCATCCTTCCATCTCATCTACTTGAAGAGCCCATCCCACATGCCTTCATTATCATGCCTCCTGCACACAAAGAGTCATGCCTAGAGCTTGATCCCAAGCATTCCAGTATACCCCCTTTTCCACATCAAGATCCTATCATCCCACCTAGTCCTACTCAGGATCATAGTCCTCCATCCACTCCATCTCATGACTCCCTCAACATTGAAGATTCCACTGCTCTATCTCATAAACCCTTATTTCCATCTCCATTACATGAGCCCTTACCACCCATTGCCACAAATCTAGACCCTATCATGTAACCTAATCACTCTCTTGATCCCTTACCAACCCCCTATCCCAATCAAAAATATTTTATCCCATCATATCCATCTCATGATCCTCCACCATCTCCTAACCATACTATTCCCACACCACTTTTATATCCCCTTGGTACTTTCACATTCTTCTATGGTGGTCTCCTTGCAGAAGCAAAACAAAGCATATATACCACTCATCATCCTCCTCCTAATAATGGACTTGCATTGTTCTTCCAGAATAACAAAAATCCTATCATGGATTGAATGCTTAAGAACATGAACTATCAAGGAAAAGGTTTAGGCCTTCATGAGCAAGGTATTTTAGAGCCCATCCAGGTCAAAGAACAAATATGTATGCAAGGTCTTGGACCTATTTCACAAGACTCACAATCTAAAGATGTTGGTACAACATCTATACGTCCTAAATGAGCCTCTTCCAAAAGAAATACAGGCTCTCCCCATCACTCCACCAGATCATTTGTTTCCATCCCTCTTCCTCCATTGTATCACCTCAAAACAACCATCCATATTCCTCCATCTTCTCCATCCATTTTGGGATCCACCATATCCCATCCTTCATCTATTTTGGGTCCTTATGTCCCTTCATCTTCCATCACACTCCTTGAGGTCTTAGGTCTATTTTGGGCCCTAATATACCAAAACCACCTCCTCCATCTCATCCTATTCATCCTTTCATCATCCAACACCTATCCATGTTACCCATGATAAAAAATCCCACTCTCATATCCCATAATAGGGATCAACAAAGGCACATACCTACACATCCTCCATCTACACATAATCCCCATACTCCTACCTCCATTGCTCCATGCCATCCATCTCCTTGAACCCATCCCATTGCTACTAAAAGCACTTTGGATACTAAAATAAAAATGCATAAATCTAAATATCCACATGAATTTGAAGCTCCTCATGTCCCCTTGAAATTCATGTTGAAGAAAAGAAAAATCAAATCCAAAATCCAAATCAAATCTACAGGCCACAAAGCCTAGCAAAGCAAAAGATTAAAACCATGTGGATCCCAAAAAAAATAAAATGCAATTCCTTTAAATAAAAAATATGTAACAACATCCAAAGTTGCTAATCATACCCCTCTTCATCTCCTAATTTTTTTTTGGGTTTGTTGGTGTAATTAAAAGTGTTGTACCTTGTCCTAGGTCATGATCACCTTAGTTAAGTTTACTTAGTGACCACATAGGAGGTAGATGAAGAATTTCCACTTTTGGTGGACTTATTATGTTATTACTTTATCACATCCACCTTTCTTGGACACATCATGTGATTACCTCTCCACCTTTTGTGGATGATCCACCATTTGTGGTGATTATCACATTATCACTTTTCCACTTTAGGTGGAGTTATAGCTTTTCACAGTTGTCTCATTTCATAAGATTATGACACTTTTCATAATCTTATGCCCTTCTATGTTCTCACCTTGGCTATATAACCAAGGCATCTCCTATGTACTTTTGCATAGCTCAACACATTTTATTTGCATCATTGGTAGAATACAATATATTCTTGTCAAATTATTTTTATCTCTCTTATGTTTGTACTTTTAGCCTTCAGGTCTAGATCTTGGGTGGCTATCCTGCATTCTTAGAGGGTCCTTATATTCCCAATATTCCTTGTCCCATCCTCCATTATCCCACATCATCCATCAGTAATCTCCTATCATTCCTCCACCACCACCACAACCGCCAATGTTGGTCCTTAACTCCTCGCCTTACCACACCCTCATAATTCTATCCAGCACCCTTTTCAATATCACATCCTCCTCCACACATATCTCCCCATCAAATCCTCTCTAGTTCATCCTCTTACCAATCATTTAATGTCTAATAGGATTTGTACCAACATCAGCGTTCGGCTTGAACATGAATCTTAATACTTCCATGCGATTTGGATAGCGATTCGTCATGGGTCAACATTACATATCTTTTCTAAATCCCACTTGATCCACATCCCTATCTATCCATCTCCTTCCGCATGCCATCGAAATAAAAAAAAAAATATCTATTTTTTTTTTAAAAAAGAAAAAAAGTAAAGAGAAATAATTCATCTAATGGTGAAAACTTGGAAAACAAGTACCTTGGATAAGTACCATGATGAAAACTTGGAAAAAATGAATCATGCATAAATCCCCCATCAATCTCTTTCCACACTTGGGGGCAACTCCATTCCCCTTCACCCATCTCCTCCATCCAACTAATCTTACACACCTTGCTTATCATATCCCATTTATCCCAATCCCTCCATCCTCCTTGTGATCTTGATATAGATAGGGGAAACCATACAAAAATTCTTTAGACACCTCTTGGCATACATTCCCCTCATCCGAACACTCTCCTCATCCTCATTTTCATTTTTCTACCTTCCTTGTCCACTCGTCATGCTATCATTAATCTCCCTTATCCATGCATCCTATCCATATCCATCTCACTCCTTTATTAGCCTATCCTTCTACCTTCAATCCCTCATGCCTCATTATATATGACATATTTAGAGTGGGGGCATCTATCTTCATATGTGACTTAGTCCTTGGAGACATCCTTCATCTTGCAAACAATCCCTTCCATCTCCCCATCCTTATCCCTCTATCCATCCATCACATAAATCATTTCCATCACCTAGATCTTTTCATCACTTCTTCTTCTTTTACACATATTTTCAATCTCCTATCCTTTCTCATCATTCATCTATCTGTCCTATCATCCTCCCAATTCATTTTGATGATTTGGATAACTATCCCATCCCTAAGCTTTGTGATCACCATCATCCTATCCAATCCAACAGGCCTATCCTGTCTCATCATATCGGTCCCATATTTTTATCCATTTATCATGGTTATCTCATCATCCTTTATCCATTGTTTCTCAGCCTTTTGTCAAACTATGTTGCCCCTGCACTTTCACATAGGCAAGGTTGATCATTTGATCTTCCCCTAGGGTTCCTTTATCATCTATCATCGATCTTTCTTCTTTTTTTCCATCCGGTCTTTGTCATCATCAAGGTCTCCATCATCCTCTTCTCACTTTTATCAATGATCAGTTGTAAGCCTTTTATCGAACTATGAGGGCTCTACGCTTTCACATAGGCAAGGCTAATATTTTATCAACCCTCGAGCCCCTAGGTCTTTAGGATGTGTCAGTCTTGTATCTCCTCTCTTGTGTTGTGTCATCAAGCATGCCCTTATTTAGCTGGTTCTTCACAAATGAGATCCACTTGTATTATGAAGATCCAATTATTTTTGAATATCCTCCATCATATCGATCTTTTAGTTTAGTATCCATCATCGGTCTCAATAGGATGCATCATTCCTAACAGACCTTATCAATCCCATCCACCCCCTTCATCTTATGGAAAAGGAAATTTGAAATTGATTGTGATCTTTTGATGCTTTTGGATTTTATTTATCATTTGAGCTCCCTATCATCACTTGTCATGGTCACCTTGATCCATCATATCA
>VDFB02179490.1:21289-82468 GCA_007258455.2 Sequoia sempervirens
TACACCTTTTTCCTAACATTCTCCCACTTGTTGAACACCTTTGAAGAGCCAATGAAACTAACAGGACTTAACTGCTAGAGGCTATGAGGCCCATAGACTTCAAACACCATCTAAATTGCAGTGTGCTCATGGGCTTAGTTAATGCATCTGCAACATTTGCCACTTTCTCTACCTTTTCTAGCTTCACCCTACCATCCTTGACCATATCTCTCATGAAGTGATACTAAACATCAATTTTTTTTCTCTTGGAATGAAAATTTGGCTTCCTCACAAGACGGATTGCACTTTGATTGTCGTAATAAAGTGTAACTGCATATTGTTTCAATCCAATATCTAAACACAAATGCTTTAGCCAAATGGCTTCTTTAGAGGAATGAGTAGCTACCATGTACTCTGCCTCAATAGTGGACAAAGCAACCACAGCCTATCACTTGCTCATCCAATTGATTGCACCACTATTAAGAGTAAACACTTGCACTGGTGGACCTTTTGCTACTGATATCACCAGCCCAATCTGAATCCGCAAAACCATGAATACTCAAAGAATGTTAATCTCCTATACCATGAAAACATATAGAGTAATCTTCTATACCTCATAAATATCCAAAGACCCTCTTAACTACATCCCAATGCACTCTTCTAGGATTAGACATAAAATGAAAAAGAACTAAAGTAGGTTGGGTAATGTCTAGTCTTGTATAGACCATAGCATACATTAAGCTTCCAAGTGCACTCTGGTAAGGCACTCTACTGATGTCTTCCATCTCCAATGGGGATGTCGGACATTGTAAAATAGATAGCTTTTTTTCCAATGCAACATTAACACAAAGTGATTTACAATCCTACATAGTAAACCTTTGCAAAAAAAAACAAACATACTTACTCTGGCTAAGCCATAGCTTTCTGTTCTCACGATCTCTTTGGATCTCCACCCCAAGTATTTTTTTTTAACCAAGATCTTTTATTTCAAATTTCATAGAGAGCTAAGATTTCAATTCTTCAATCAAACCTTTACCTTTCCCAACAAACATGTCATCAACATATAAAACAATTACTGGGAAATAATCACCATCAAATTTAAAATATACATAGTGATCAGATTTAGACTACACAAATCCCAAAGTCAACACATATGTATCAAAATTTAGGTACCACATCCTCAGACTTTGTTTAAGTCCATACACAGATTTCTTTAACTTACAAACAAACCTTCTTTTACCTTTTACCGCATAGTGCTTTGGCCATGTCATATAAATATCTTTCTCCAAATCACCATGAAGGAACACCATTATCACATCCATTTGTTTCACCTCTAGATCATAACCTATTGCAATAGATAATAAAAATTGAATGTATGTTATTTTAGCAAAAGGAGAAAAAATCTCACCATAATCAATACCCTCAACATGAGAGTATCCCTTCGCAACCAATCGTGCCTTATACTTTTCAACATTTCCATCAAAACCAATTTTTTTCTTAAACAACCATTTACATCCAACAGGTTTCTGAAATTTATGCAATGGTACAAGATCCCATGTATCATTCCTTTTAAATGTTGTCATCTCTTCATCCATGGCTATTTTCTAGGACTTTGCATCATTCACACCCAAGGCCTCTTGCATAGAACTTGGTTCATCAATGTTAGTACTTAAAGAAAATATGCATTTCCAATCATTAGGTGAATACACATACCTTTGAGGTGGTTTCCTTTTCCTTGTAGACCTTCAAAAATGCTAAGGTGGAGGTTCTTCCACTTCTTCCTTCTCTTCTGAAGATTTAGAGCTTGATGAGCTTTCCTCAACTTCTTGTCTACTTTAGGGTCTTGATTCAACATCCTCAAGTGTAAAAGGAAGTTGAACTACATCCTTTTTTTGTTCAATATCTTTATGTTGTTCTAGCTAAAAATTAATAGGAGAAGATTTAGTCTCTCTAAAAATAACACTTCTAAAATAAATTACCCTTTGTGCAATAGGGTCCCAAAGCTTGTATCCTTTCATAACATAGTTATAGCTGATGAAAATACATTTGACAGCCTTAGAATCCTATTTTGTTCTCTTCTCCTTAGGTACATGTGCATATGCCTCACAACCAAAAACTCTTAGATGTCTAAGTGAATGTTTTTTTCCCTGACCATGCCTCCATTGGCATTTTATCAACAAGCACTAATGTAGGAGATCTATTTATCAAATAACAAGTAGTGGCAATAGCTTCATCACAAAATTTTTGTTCTAGAACAACTCCACTCATAATTATCCTAGCCTTCTCCATCAACGTTTTGTTCATTCTTTCTTCAACTCCATTCTATTGTGAAGAATACAGAGTTGTCTTTTTTCTTTTAATCCTGCAATTTGTACAAAATCTATCAAATTCTACTGAACAGTTCTCACTGCCATTGTCAATTCCCAAACATTTGATTTTCTTCCCAATCTTCATTTCTACCATAGCCTTGAACTCCTTAAAATGACTAAAAACTTCATATTTACTCTTTAAAAAATACACCCATGTCCTCCTACTGAAATCATCAATAAATGTAACATAATAAACTAATTTACCAATAGAAGAAACATCAACAAGACCAAATATATCATAATGAACCAGATCCAAGATACATGAATACTTATGAGAAGATGAGTAAAACTAAATGCAGTTCTATTTTCCATAAATACAATGTTCACAGAAATAAAACTCTAGATTGCAATCATTCAACCCCTCAACAAGGTTCTTATTTTTTAGGGATTTAAAACCCTTCTCCCCAATGTGGCCAATCCTTTGGTGCCATAACATAGTCTTCTCTACAAGAAACTTTGATTTGGTAGATAGATCCTAAGTACACAAAATCCATGACCATCCACAAAAGAGGAAACCATCCCTTTTTTCAGTGAAGTAGTTTTTGGCTTAATCTTATTAGAAGTGCTATTGCATTCAACTGTGCATGCATTGAGCTAGTACAATGTACCTAATCTACTTCCTCTCACTATCACCATAACACCTCTGACCATTTTCACACCTACCTTAGAAAATTGTCCATGCACATCCACATCTATTAGCTTGCTAATAGGTAATAAATTTCTTGCTAGTTGTGGGATATGCAAGACACCATCAAATCATCTAACTCTATCATCAAAAAATTTCACATGAATACTGCCACAACCAACAATATCAAGGAAAGAGTCATCACCCAAATACACCTTACCATGATCATAGTTTTCATACTTACTAAACCAGTTTTTGTTGGGAGTCACGTGGAAAGGTGCACTTGAGTCTATCAACCATACATTATTACTTGCACAAGTGGCCAAGGTTGCAATAAAGGCATCTCCATCTTCTTTTTTAGACTCAGAATAAGGATCTTGCTTCTTCTTTTTCTTTTTCTTCTCTTTTTTATAGTCCTTTCTAAAGTGTGGGTTTGCCACAATTCCAAAATATTGCCTTAGACTTACCAAGAGATTTTGATCTCCCCTTGTTTTCAGAGAGACCTTACTTCTCATCTCTTCGGAGAGTAGAGAACCAATAACATCCTCTATATTCAAGATGACAAAAGTGCTCCCAATGGCCATGACTAGATTGTCCCATGAGTCTGGCAGCAAACATAGCAAAGTTTGGCACCTTTCTTCTTTGTCCATCTTAACCCAATTGAGGTCAACTAATTCAACAACATATTGAATCTTTTTAGATGCTTAGAAATTCATTCACCTTCTTTCAATCTTAAGGAATACAACTTCTTCCTCAAGAAAATCTTATTTACAAGAGATTTAGCTTGGTATATCTCATCTAACTTCTTCCAAAGCTTTTTCAAAGTGGGTTCTTCATGAACATTTATCATAATTGAATCTGCAAGACATAGTCTAATGAGACCTTTAGCTTTTCTATCCATTACATCATATTTTATAGCCAAAGTTGGATCTGTAGGCCTCTAGACATTTTAATCCACTACATCCTATAGATCTCGATCAATCAATAGATCTTTCATCTTTAGCTTCCACATTTCAAGGTTTGTGCCAGAAAAATTCTCTACCTCAATCCTCCCAAATGTGTTTGCCATTCGGAAAAGATATTAGCAACAAAATTTCAAAGTATCATCTGCATAAGCTCCCACTCAAACCATGATTAACACAAAAAACCTCAACCCACAATTCGAACCAAAGGTGATCAAGCTCTGATACCACTTGTAAGGAAATTAGTGTAGCGGAAACAATTTCCTATGCCAATCTTGAGAAGAAATATTATGCAAAATTTAAAACTGATCTAATAGTTACAAAAATTCTAGAAACACATTCATAATAGAAAATAAAAAATGAACACAAGATATACGTACGGAAATCCCTTTCAAGAGAAAAAATCCCCACTCTGAAGCCTACTCAATGTATTTCAAATCCAACAACAAGATTGCATACACTTGTAGAGCAAGTCTTTTACAGGAATATCACCAGTAAACAATTTTGGAAGAAAACCAGTAGCATAATAGTATTTCAACACAACTTCATACTTCTCCAAAATACACAAGTGCTCAATGCATAAAATAAACATTTCTAAAGCAACTATCAAAGGTTGAACGTGCAACATGGAAAGCACCAAAAACACTACAGACGCACAACGACAAGTTTCCAACTATCACCACATGCCAATCTACAAAATCTGTACTTGCCAAAATAACTACTCTTCGAAAACTCACATGCCATGTAAACTCAACATAGACATAGAAAAAACTTTTTATGCACAACTCCACCTATAGATAACAACTTTCTAACTTGACTCCTCATCCGAATAGAAACTGCAAGTTGTAACTCACAAAGACAAAGTGAGAAAATCAGCAACATTTGAGACACCTTTTTCCTAACATTAACAATTTCATGTTAGTATAATAGCATATTGTTAATTTAGAGAAGTTTTCCATAAAGAGTTGGTTAGTTTGATAATTATTCATGAGAATGGCTTTATAAATCGTTATAAATTCTTTGTAATATAATTCAGATTAAAGTTATGCAACGTAATAATTTTCAATATATTTGTTTGTCATTTGCAATATGATTGTCTTTTATTATTATTACTTTTGTATTTTATGATATTTTCTATATGTTTATTTATGTCATTTACAAACCATTTTATCTTTTTAGAAAACTTAAAAACTCTACTGTACCGGTTAGAATGGAAGAGCTCATCAAGCTGCCTGGTTAAGGGAAACCCACAGAATGTTAAGGAGAGTAAAAGCGAGGAAGATTGAACAGAAATTGGATGCCAATATCTAAATATGCTGAACTAGTCGATTAAGTGGTTGAGGAATGAAACCAAACAGAATTCGATTTTGAGGAATTTACCAATCTGTCGGCGCAGGTTAAAACGCCAAGGCTTATTAATCTGCCTGTTTAATGGCTTACCAATTGAGTAGTAATACAAAAGCATCAGCAGGTTGTTTTGTCTATTAGAAAACAATTCTACGTAGACATGAATATTAAGACAGAACTATTGAGAATAGCCAACACTCTTGTTTCAAGAAACTCACTGTTATATAATTTGGTCGGATCTTTTCTTGTATGTTTCAAAGGGAAAACTTAACAAATCTAAGTGAGTTGAGTGCCACGACCTGTAAAGAGTCACTGCCACATCTGGCATGGGACGAAGGCCATAAACGCTATATTATACCGCTTTATGCCAGTAAAGTGAATCGTCCACAATATTAGAAGAAAAGGATTCCATAATTTCGACCACAGCCATTTTAAATAAAAATAAAGATATATTAGACCAGAGCCAAGGATTCCAGATTCGTTTAGTGTACTCTAGAACTCATTATACATTGATATTTAGATCCATATGTGTGGGCAAATGCTTAATAATGTGAAATACTAATCAATCAAATCATAGTTCGAACAAAGTGATCATACCAAAAACATCATTAAATTCAATGTCACTCCAACACATAGATTTCAAAACATATTTACATACCTCCTACCAATCGTCCTAAACAGTTTATTCTGCAGTGCAAAAGTGATTCCATAGACATAACTGAGAGGAAGCATTGGCTGGACTACGCAGACAGATTCAAAAAATTCATAGCTCACATTAATCTGTTACATTCAAGGCCATTCTTCTCACATCCATGTTGCATGAAACCATAACTGGCTCCAAAATCTACAGAAAATTATAACCACAACATATACTTTTAATCTCCCTAGTCTCACAATAGTTAAGCTCTTATTCTAAAGGGTGCAGAGATAATAATACAATCTAAACTTTGTAAAATAAGCATTCGTCTTATAGTATCCTATATAAAACCAAAGAGAAAATACGCATAGAACTAATATCTGAATTTCTTACAGGAATAGCAATAAAGCAAGCTTCTTCCGTGGATTGTTCAGAATACATCAAATTCGTTCATCATAGAAATGTGTGTCAAACATTTGATGGTTATAAACATCAGAAATCGCCTTCTTCTGCTGAATTTCGGACGTAGAAACACCATCTGCTCTAATAGCAGGCATTTGATGAGTAATTGGATGCTGCGGGCTACTATTGAGAATTGAGCCAAATTTTAATTGACCCTCAAACTTGGGTATTTTCACTTGACTGTCATAGCGATCCTTATTCGGTCTTTTAGAAGTAGATGATGGAGAATAATCGTAAGTAGCGGATTTGGGGGATGGCCTCTTCTTTCCAGTGAGGGATTGCACAATAGCAGAGAATTCGGATTCGCTTGCTATAACCATTGTAGGGTTTCCAATATGAACCACCTTCACTGCTTTATCTTTAGACTTACAGGATGTCTCTGGTTATGATTTTGGCTGTTGTGTAGTCTTTTCTGCCATTGTCTTCCTGCTAATCTATATGATACAATTTCAGATCTCCAAATTATGGAAGATTGTTAATAAGAGTGAGGGGTTCCTTTATGAAAGGCACGTTCCAAGAATATGTTGGAAGAATTGGTTTTTTCGTGTACTGGATTGCTGAAAAATGCCGAGAAGTCACTGGAAACGAGGGACAAGATGTGGGGAAGCAGGAAAAAGACTACTAACCAGAAGTACAAATTTATTTATTTTTTATTATTTTAAAACCAGATTAGACTTATTTGAATACGACGCATAAATAAGGCACAGGGTATTTTCGCTCCCATATTTTTCTAGCAGAAGTATGGTTGAGAGTTGTACTGACATGAAGGACGAGCTTTAGGCTACCATAAGCATGCTTACATGTACTAGAAACTTTGCAAAGGCCAAATGTGAATTAAATCCAAATGTTGTTCTAGCCGCACAATTGATCCTATGATCCAAGGGTACGATATAACAGAGCTGTCATTTACAGAAGTTGTTTTGACTAAAACTCTTCTCTATTCGTAGACCTTATTTTAAATCTTTGACTGTATAATTCATTCAAAAAAGCCTAAATGATGTTCATGGCGGCTAAGAGTAATATAAAGGCATTCAAAGTACAAAAAGGTCCTCTTTTGTGGAAGGAAGAACAAATTTCCATATATATCTATTTAGTAATTGGTCAAAGCTTTTGACTGCACAATTGGAGGATTTTGATAACTGTCAGTATCATATATATTTATATATGCAAATTTAATTGCTTTTTGATTTATTGATGTTCAAAATATAGTATATCAATTTTCTAAATATTTTTGTTGAAATATGTTTGTACGTCTCTTAATTGGTTTGATGAAAGAAGTTAATATTTAAAAAATTAATTAATCATACAAAGTTTAGTAACCTTATAAAGTTATTGGATTCTTAGTTGTGTACAATTTGTAACCATACATTATAGCAAATTGGATATATATAGTCCTAGTGACTCGTCAAATCTTTGTGATGGATTTTTCCTTGAAGAAAGAAAGTTGTCTCCTATGAAGGTTTATGTTCAACACTTGCCTCCACTATAATTCCTTAACCCAATTAGATGACTTAGGTTATGATGTAAACCACCGTAGACAGACAAAGTCACAATGGATGTACAATCCACTAAAACATAAAAAAGGTTTTGACTCTACAAGTTGGGGTTTTTTGATTAACTAGATAACTACTTCCATTAGGAGTTTTATGTCTCTTAATTATGGAAGGGTTTATCATTTGAAAAATAATAAACAATATAAATCTCATTTTCATTGAGTAAACAATAATTACAAATTATCCTTCAATGAAGATATATTTAAATAACTAAAATCAACACACAATCTTATATCTACATTATTTTTCCTTATTGGCACCAAATTACAGACCCATGTGGAATGTCTAATTTGATTTATAATTCCACCCTCTAAGATTCATTAATTCCTACTGCATCTTTGGTGCCAACATTAGGTTAATTGGTCAGTGCTTTTGTTTGAAAGGTTTAGCATCAAGCTTCAAAGGAATCTCATGCTAGAAAAAATCCTTCCTATAAGATTTTAGGTCACCATAAGACCATGCAAAGAAATTTCTGTACTTTCTTAACAAGGCTATAAGAATAAGTCTAATCTTGGTATCCAACTTCTTCCCAATATAAACTATCTTAAGAAAATTCTTTGTGCCTAGATTGATTTTTTCCAAATCATTTTCATGGACAAGGTTTGACCTAGCTAAATATATTTCTAATGTTTTAAAAGCTCTTTAAGGCAAGTAACCATTTTGGGATATTATTAGTTAAGTTAGTTGAATAACTTCATTCCCAAGCATATTTTCTTTTCCATCCAAAATTTTCACAAGATTATAAAATCTATCTCTTGAAATTATGGTACTCTTCAACACAATGCAAAATTTTGAACAAATCCTAATCATCAATAAAAAGAATCAACTAACATACATTGTCAGGTATTGTTGGACTATTTAAAATTTTAATGGTGGAGATACTAACAAAAGCTATATCATCAGGCCATACTACAATATTGGCTAAAAAATCAACCGTAACATTGTTTGAACTTTTAATCGATTCTATAGAAAATGCATCAAACATCTCTAGAGCATCACATATTGTAGATTTGTATTGTTTCAATCTTTTATTCTTCGAAACATATTTTTATCTTACTTGGGACTCTATTGATTCTAAGTCTTCGAAAAGTCTTAATTGAGAGGAAGCATATGCTGGACTATGCAGACAGATTCAAAAAATTCATAGCTCACATTAATCTGTTACATTCAAGGCCATCTTGTCACATCCATGTTGCATGAAACCATAACTGGGTCCAAAATCTACAGAAAATTAGAACCACAACATATTTTTTTAATCTCCCTAGTCTCACAATAGTTAAGCTATTATTCTAAAGGGTGGAGAGATAATAATACAATCTAAACTTTGTAAAATAAGCATTCGTCTTATAGTATCCTATATAAAACCAAAGAGAAAATACGCATAGAACTAATATCTTAAATTCTTACAGGAATAGCAATAAAGCAAGCTTCTTCCGTGGATTGTTCAGAATACATCAAATTCGTTCATCATAGAAATATGGGAACTAATACCAACTAGCGTCTCCAAGATTTTCCTGTCTGTCAAACATTTGATGGTTATAAACATCAGAAATCGCCTTCTTCTGCTGAATTTCGGACGTAGAAACACCATCTGCTCTAATAGCAGGCATTTGATGAGTAATTGGATGCTGCGGGCTACTATTGAGAATTGAGCCAAATTTTAATTGACCCTCAAACTTGGGTATTTTCACTTGACTGTCATAGCGATCCTTATTCGGTCTTTTAGAGGTAGATGATGATGAATAATCGTAAGTAGCGGATTTGGTTGATGGCCTCTTCTTTCCAATGAGGGATTGCACAATAGCAGAGAATTCGGATTCGCTTGCTATAACCATTGTAGGGTTTCCAATATGAACCACCTTCACTGCTTTATCTTTAGACTTACAGGATGTCTCTGGTGATGATTTTAGCTGTTGTGTAGTCTTTTCTGCCATGGTCTGCCTGCTAATCTATATGATACAATTTCAGATCTCCAAATTATGGAAGATTGTTAATAAGAGTGAGGGGTGCCTTTATTAAAGGCACTTTCCAGGAATATGTTGGAAGAATTGGTTTTTTCGTCGACTGGATTGCTGAAAGATGCCGAAAAGTCACTGGAAACGAGGGACAAGATGTGGGGAAGCGGGAAATAGACTACTAACCAGAAGTACAAATTTATTTATTTTTTATTATTTTAAAGCCAGATTAGACTTATTTGAATACGAGGCATAAATAAGGCACAGGGTATTTTGGCTCCAATATTTTTCTAGCATAAGTATTGTTGAGAGTTGTACTGACATGAAGGACGTGCTTTAGGCTACCATAAGCATGCTTACATGTACTAGGAACTTTGCAAAGGCCAAATGTGAATTAAATCCAAATGTTGTTTTAGCCACCCAATTGGTCCTATGATCCAAAGGGTACGATATAACAGAGCTGTCATTTACGGAAGTTATTTTGACTAAAACTCTGCTCTTTTCGTAGACCTTACTTTAAATATTTGACTGTATAATTCATTCAAAAAAAGCTAAATGATGTTCATGGCGGCTGAGAGTAATATAAAGGCATTAAAAGTACAAAAAGGTCCTCTTTTGTGGAAGGAAGAACAAATTTCCATATATATCTATTCAGTAATTGGTCAAAGCTTTTGACTGGACAATTGGAGGATTTTGATAACTGTCAGTATCATATATATTTATATATGCAAATTTAATTTCTTTTTGATCGATTGATGTTCAAAATACAGTATATCAATTTTATAAATATTTTTGTTGAAATTTTTTTGTACGTCTCTTAATTGGTTTAATGAAAGAAGTTAATATTTAAAAAATTAATTAATCATATAAAGTTTAGTAACCTTATAAAGTTATTAGATTCTTAGTTGTGTACAATTTTTAACCATATATTATAGCAAATTGGATATATATAGTCCTAGTAACTCATCAAATCTTTGTGACGGATTTTTCCTTGAAGAAAGAAAGTTGTTTCCTATGAAGGTTTATGTTCAACACTTGCCTCCACTATAATTCCTTAACCCACTTAGATGACTTAGGCAATGATGTAAACCAGTGTAGACAGACAAAGTCACAATGGATGTACAATCCACTAAAACATAAAAAAATGTTTTGACTCTACAAGTTGGGGTTTTTTGATTAACCAGATAACTACTTCCATTAGGAGTTTTATGTCTCTTAATTATGGAAGGGTTTATCATTTGAAAAATAATAAACAATATAAATCTCATTTTCATGTACTAAACAATAATTACAAATTATCCTTGAATGAAGATATATTTAAATAACTAAAATCAACGCACAATCTTATATCTACATTATTTTTCCTTATTGGCACCAAATTACAGACCCATGTGGAATGTCTAATTGGATTTATAATTCCACCCTCTAAGATTCATTAATTCCTACTGCATCTTTGGTGCCAACATTAGGTTAATTGGTCAGTGCTTTTGTTTGAAAGGTTTAGCATCAAGCTTCAAAGGAATCTCATGCTAGAACAAATCCTTCCTATAAGATTTTAGGTCACCAAAAGACCATGCAAAGAAATTTGTGTACTTTCTTAGCAAGGCTATAAGAATAAGTCTAATCTTGGTATCCAAATTTTTCCCAATATAAACTTTCTTAAGAAAATTCTTTGTGCCTAGATTGATTTTTTCCAAATCATTTTCATGGACAAGGTTTGACCTAGCTACATATATTTCTAAAGTATTAAAAGCTCTTTAAGGAAAGTAACCATTGTGGGATATTATTAGTTAAGTTAGTTGAATAACTTCATTCCCAAGCATATTTTCTTTTCCATCCAAAATTTTCACAATATTATAAAAATCTATCTCTTGAAATTATGGTACTCTTCAACACAATGCAAAATTTTGAACAAATCCTACTCATCAATAAAAAGAATCAAGTTACATACATTGTCAGTTATTGTTGGACTATTTAAAATTTTAATGGTGGAGATACTAACAAAAGTTATATCATCAGGCCATACTACAATATTGGCTAAAAAATCAACCATAACATTGTTTGAACTTTTAATCGATTCTATAGAAAATGCATCAAACATCTCTAGAGCATCACATATTGTGGATTTGTATTGTTTCAATATTTTATTCTTTGAAACATATTTTTATCTTACTTGGGACTCTATTGATTCTAAGTCTTTGAAAAGTCTTAATTGAGAGGAAGGATTGGCTGGACTATGCAGACAGATTCAAAAAATTCATAGCTCACATTAATCTGTTACATTCAAGGCCATTCTTGTCACATCCATGTTGCATGAAACCATAACTAGGTCCAAAATCTACAGAAAATTAGAACCACAACATATATTTTTAATCTCCCTAGTCTCACAATAGTTAAGCTCTTATTCTAAAGGGTGGAGAGATAATAATACAATCTAAACTTTGTAAAATACGCATTCGTCTTATATTATCCTTGAAGCAGGGAGGCGGTGACACAAAACCCTCTCTGCTGATTTAATTTCAACACAAACACAAGTATGAAAGAAACTACAACATGAAACTTTCATTAAAATGGAAAATCTGCAATTACAAAATAATAAAGTCTCATTGAGACTATGAGAACCACATATTCCCTTTACAACATCATAAAATTGATTACAAAAAGCTACAACATTCCATAGAATTTGTGTGCTTCTCAAGCACTACAACCAACCCACATGCACACTCTATCACTCCTCAATAATGGCTGCAATAAAATTCTTGAAGCATTCATACTTTGCTGCAATTTTTCCTTAGAGAAAAATCCATCTTCGTTTTGAGTTTCCCGACTTTGAAAACTAACTTCAAATTGTAAAATGAATTATCTTTTATTACAAACTTTCCAAATCTGCTAGAATGAAATGAAATTCAATTTCAATTTCATTTCCATTTCAAACTCAAAAATAATCTTTCCCAAAAATCCAAGGAGAGAATTTCTAAATTGAAATTCAAATAAATCAAAAATCAAACTTCTCACACACACACTTTACCGGCAGTTTCCAAAATTGAACTCACTCATCAAGGTTGCCAATTTGATCAAATAAGAACCCACTTTGATGGTCCCTATTTTTTAGGGATTTGTGGAAGTTGATATTTTATTTAAAAATAAAATCTTAAAAATCTCCTTTAACTTGCAAAAATCCAAATTTTGAATTTTTGCACTTCCATTTCCTTTGCAACACCTGCTTTTTTTGGAATAATCATTCAACATGAATTGTTAATGTAATTTAATTTAAAATTACATTATTACATTAATTACAAATATTTGTGGCAACCATTTATTAAAAACCAAACCAAATTAAAATAAAATAAATTTGGTTGATGCAAGATTGCACGAGCCCATGGATGCTCCTGCATCAGACACCCACGGTAGAAAGAAAATGTTCTATGAGCAAAGCTCATGAATATTTGAATATGCTATGTTCACGTTGGATCCACTTCTCAACCTCATCATTGTGAACATTTTGTTTTCCCTTTGCCTGCAATATTCTATCTCTACTCTCCTTCATTCTTCCTCTCTTTCTGCCTTTGCTCCCAAAATTCAGCTCCCACCATTCTGCACTATGCAATTTTGGAAAACAATAATTAACATCCTTCTCTTCATTAAAACAAATGAAATCATGTGTTACCTCCTTTTTTTTTGCTGCTGCAACAATTTGTATTTCAGCCTGTAACATGTTATTATTGCACCTTACCATCTCTCTTTCCTCACTTCCTTTTACCATTTCACCCTCACAAAAATCAGCTTCATTAAAAACATTGAAATTTTTGGATAAATCAACAATTACCTCTATTTCCTTCTCCTTTCTTATTGCTGCAAATTTTCCTCCTTCAATGAGGCATGTATCAACTGCAACCTCTTTAATTTCATCATTTTCTTCTATAATTTCTTGTTGAAATATTTTTTCTATTTTTCTTATCTCCTCTTTCAACAAATGACTATCTTCTTCTTCATTCCCTTTATCAAATATAGGACTATCAAAATTTGTTTTTGGAATTTCCATAATTTCATCCACAACTTCATCTACTTCTTTTGCATGTAAATTTTCACTAACAAAATTAATAGATACCTCTTTTTCTGCTGTGATATCCTTCTCCTTTTCACCATTTTCTTTGCCTTTGCTAGTTCTTGCAAACAATGCATCTTCAGATAAAATAAAATCATTAAAATTACCATTAAATTTATGATCTACAGTGACTATTTTCTCTTCTTTCTTTCTCCATCCTTTATTTTTTTTTCCTTTTTGCTGTCCTCTTTCAACAAAACATTCTTCTTCCCAAATCTCTCTTCTTGTATTCCCACTTTTTCCTTAATCAACTTTTCCAATGCATTTACTTGGGCTTGGAGCTTTTCAAATTCTTCATGGTAATTATTATTTTCCACTTCTTCCCAATAATTTTCCCAAAATAAAATTCTTACAGGCCTCCTCATGATCCATCCCATCCTCTCTCGTATAGACTGTCTCATGTCCGGCGATCTGTCTACACACAAATCACACACACCACAAGTCCTGGTGCAAATTGCCTCACATTCGGCACTCTGTCTGCACAGTCAGGAACTCCCGCTCTGATACCACTGAAGCAGGGAGGGGGTGACACAAAACCCTCTCTGCTGATTTAATTTAAACACAAACACAAGTATGAAAGAAACTACAACATGAAACTTTCATTAAAATGGAAAATATGCAATTACAAAATAATAAAGTCTCATTGAGACTATGAGAACCACATATTCCCTTTACAACATCATAAAATTGATTACAAAAATCTGCAACATTCCATAGAATTTGTGTGCTTCTCAAGCACTACAACCAACCCACATGCACACTCTGTCACTCCTCAATAATGGCTGCAATAAAATTCTTGAAGCCTTCATACTTTGCTGCAATTTTTCCTTAGAGAAAAATCCATCTTCGTTTTGAGTTTCCCGACTTTGAAAACTAACTTCAAATTGTAAAATGAATTATCTTTTATTACAAACTTTCCAAATCTGCTAAAATGAAATGAATTTCAATTTAATTTCATTTCCATTTCAAACTCAAAAATAATCTTTCCCAAAAATCCAAGGAGAGAATTTCTAAATTGAAATTCAAATAAATCAAAAATCAAACTTCTCACACACACACTTTATCGACAGTTTCCAAAATTGAACTCACTCATCAAGGTTGCCAATTTGATCAAATGAGAACCCACTTTGATGGTCCCTATTTTTTAGGGATTTGTGGAAGTTGAGATTTTATTTAAAAATAAAATCTTTAAAATCTTCTTTAACTTGCAAAAATCCAAATTTTGAATTTTTGCACTTCCATTTCCTTTGCAACACCTGCTTTTTTTGGAATAATCATTCAACAGGAATTGTTAATGTAATTTAATTTCAAATTGCATTATTACATTAATTACAAATATTTGTGGCAACCATTTATTCAAAACCAAACGAAATTAAAATAAAATAAATTTGGTTGATGCAAGATTGCACGAGCCCATGGATGCTCCTGCATCAATCCTATATAAAACCAAAGAGAAAATACGAATAGAACTAATATCTGAATTTCTTACAAGAATAGCAATAAAGCAAGCTTCTTCCGTGGATTGTTCAGAATACATCAAATTCGTTCATCATAGAAATATGGGAACTAATACCAACTAGCGTCTCTAAGGTTTTCCTGTCTGTCAAACATAAAATGGTTATAAACATTAGAGATCGCCTTCTTCTGCTGAATTTCGGACGTAGAAACACCATCTGCTCTAATAGCAGGCATTTGACGAGTAATTGGATGCTGTGGGCTACTATTGAGAATTGAGCCAAATTTTAATTGACCCTCAAACTTGGGTATTTTCACTTGACTGTCATAGCGATCCTTATTCAGTCTTTTAGATGTAGATGATAATGAATAATCCTAAGTATCAGATTTGGGTGGTGGCCTCTTCTTTCCAGTGAGGGATTGCACAATAGCAGAGAATTCGGATTCACTTGCTATAACCATTGTAGGGTTTCCAATATGAACCACCTTCACTGCTTTATCTTTAGACTTACAGGATGTCTCTGGTGATGATTTTAGCTGTTGTGTAGTCTTTTCTGCCATGGTCTGCCTGCTAATCTATATGATACAATTTTAGATCTCCAAATTATGGAAGATTGTTAATAAGAGTGAGGGGTGCCTTTATGAAAGGCACTTTCCAGGAATATGTTGGAAGAATTTGTTTTTTCGTGGACTGGATTGCTGAAAGATGCTGAAAAGTCACTGGAAACGAGGGACAAGATGTGGGGAAGCAGGAAAAAGACTACTAACCAGAAGTACAAATTTATTTATTTTTTATTATTTTAAAGCCAGATTAGACTTATTTGAATACGAGGCATAAATAAGGCACAGGGTATTTTGGCTTCCATATTTTTCTAGCATAAGTATGGTTGAGAGTTGTACTGACATGAAGGACAAGCTTTAGGCTACCATAAGCATCCTTACATGTACTAGGAACTTTACAAAGGCCAAATGTGAATTAAATCCAAATGTTGTTGTAGCCGCACAATTGGTCCTATGATCCAAGGGTACGATATAATAGAGTTGTCATTTACGGAAGTTGTTTTGACTAAAACTCTACTCTTTTCGTAGACCTTATTTTAAATCTTTGACTGTATAATACATTCAAAAAAACCTAAATGATTTTCATGGCGGCTGAGAGTAATATAAAGGCATTAAAAGTACAAAAAGGTCCTCTTTTATGGAAGGAAGAACAAATTTCCATATATATCTATTCAGTAATTGGTCAAAGCTTTTGACTGCACAATTGGAGGATTTTGATAACTGTCAGTATCATATATATTTATGTCTGCAAATTTAATTGCTTTTTGATCGATTGATCTTCAAAATTTAGTATATCAATTTTATAAATATTTTTGTTGAAATTTTTTTGTACGTCTCTTAATTGGTTTGATGAAAGAAGTTAATATTTAAAAAATTAATTAATCATACAAAGTTTAGTAACCTTATAAAGTTATTGGATTCTTAGTTGTGTACAATTTGTAACCATATATTATAGCAAATTGGATATATATAGTCCTAGTGACTCATCAAATCTTTGTGACGGATTTTTCTTTGAAGAAAGAAAAAATCCGCTACTTACGATTATTCGTCATCATCTACTTCTAAAAGACCGAATAAGGATCGCTATGACAGTCAAGTGAAAATACCCAAGTTTGAGGGTCAATTCAAATTTGGCTCAATTCTCAATAGTAGCCCGCAACATCCAATTACTCATCAAATGCCTGCTATTAGAGTAGATGGTGTTTCTACGTCTGAAATTCAGCAGAAGAAGATGATTTCTGATGTTTATAACCATGAAATGTTTGACAGAAAGGAAAACCTTGGAGACGCTAGTTGGTATTAGTTCCCATATTTCTATGATGAACGAATTTGATGTATTCTCAACAATCCATGGAAGAAGCTTGCTTTATTGCTATTCCTATAAGAAATTCAGATGTTAGTTCTATGCATATTTTCTCTTTGGTTTTATATAGGATACTATAACATGAATGCTTATTTTACAAAGTTTAGATTGTATTGTTATCTCTCCACCCTTTAGAATAAGAGCTTAACTATTGTGAGACTAGGCAGATTAAAAAAATATGTTATGGTTATAATTTTCTGTAGATTTTGGAGCCAGTTATGGTTTCATGCAATATAGATGTGACAAGAATGGCCTTGAATGTAGATTTTGGAGCCAGTTATTTAAAATTTTAAATAGTCCAACAATACCTGACAATGTATGTAACTTGATTCTTTTTATTGATGATTAGTATTTGTTCAAAATTTTGCATTGTGTTGAAGAGTACCATAATTTAAAGAGATAGATTTTTATAATCTTGTGAAAATTTTTGATGGAAAAGAAAATATGCTTGGGAATGAAGTTATTCAACTAACTTAACTAATAATATCCCAAAATCGCTACTTGCCTTCAAGAGCTTTTAATACTTTAGAAATATATGTAGCTAGGTCGAACCTTGTCACATCCATGTTGCATGAAACCATAACTGGCTCCAAAATCTATAGAAAATTAGAACCACAACATATTTTTTTAATCTCCCTAGTCTTACAATAGTTAAGCTCTTATTCTAAAGGGTGGAGAGATAATAATACAATCTAAACTTTGTAAAATACGCATTCGTCTTATATTATCCTATATAAAACCAAAGAGAAAATACGTATACAACTAATATATGAATTTCTTACAGGAATAGCAATAAATCAAGCTTCTTCCGTGGATTGTTCAGAATACATCAAATTTGTTCATCATAGAAATATGGGAACTAATACCAACTAGCGTCTCCAAGGTTTTCCTGTCTGTCAAACATTTGATGGTTATAAACATCAGAGATCGCCTTCTTTTGCTGAATTTCGGACGTACAAACATCATCTGCTCTAATACCAGGCATTTGATGAGTAATTGGATGCTGCGGGCTACTATTGAGAATTGAGCCAAATTTGAATTGACCCTCAAACTTGGGTATTTTCACTTGACTGTCATAGCGATCCTTATTCGGTCTTTTAGAAGTAGATGATGACGAATAATCGTAAGTAGCAGATTTGGGTGATGGCCTCTTCTTTCCAGTGAGGAATTTCCCAATAGCAGACAATTCGGATTCGCTTGCTATAACCATTGTAGGGTTTCCAATATGAACCACCTTCACTGCTTTATCTTTAGACTTACAGGATGTCTCTCGTGATGATTTTAGCTGTTGTGTAGTTTTTTCTGCCATGGTCTGCCTGCTAATCTATATGATACAATTTCAGATCTCCAAATTATGGAAGATTGTTAATAAGAGTGAGGGGTGCCTTTATTAAAGGCACTTTCCAGGAATATGTTGGAAGAATTGGTTTTTTCGTGGACTGGATTGCTGAAAGATGTTGAAAAGTCACTGGAAACGAGGGACAAGATGTGGGGAAGCAGGAAAAAGACTACTAACCAGAAGTACAAATTTATTTATTTTTTATTATTTTAAAGCCAGATTAGACTTATTTGAATACGAGGCATAAATAAGGAACAGGGTATTTTGGCTCCCATATTTTTCTAGCATAAGTATGGTTGAGAGTTGTACTGACATGAAGGACGAGCTTTGGGCTACCATAAGTATGCTTACATGTACAAGGAACTTTGCAAAGGCCAAATGTGAATTAAATCCAAATGTTGTTCTATCCGCACAATTGGTCGTATGATCCAAGGGTACGATATAACAGAGTTGTCATTTACGGAAGTTGTTTTGACTAAAACTCTGCTCTTTTAGTAGACCTTATTTTAAATCTTTGACTGTATAATTCATTCTAAAAAAGCTAAATGATGTTCATGGCGGCTGAGAGTAATATAAAGGCATTAAAAGTACAAAAAGGTCCTCTTTTGTGGAAGGAAGAACAAATTTCCA
Organism: Sequoia sempervirens; assembly: GCA_007258455.2. NCBI lineage: Eukaryota > Viridiplantae > Streptophyta > Pinopsida > Cupressales > Cupressaceae > Sequoia > Sequoia sempervirens. Next base: position 40,632 of record VDFB02179490.1, read on the forward strand.
TCTATATCTATTCAGTAATTGGTCAAAGCTTTTGACTGCACAATTGGAGGATTTTGATAACTGTCAGTATCATATATATTTATATATGAAAATTTAATTTCTTTTTGATCGATTGATCTTCAAAATATAGTATATCAATTTTATAAATATTTTTGTTGAAATTTATTTGTACGTCTCTTAATTGGTTTGATGAAAGAAGTTAATATTTAAAAAATTAATTAATAATACAAAGTTTAGTAACTTTATAAAGTTATTAGATTCTTAGTTGTGTACAATTTGTAACCATATATTATAGCAAATTGGATATATATAGTCCTAGTGACTCATCAAATCTTTGTGACAAATTTTTCCTTGAAGAGAGAAAGTTGTTTCCTATGAAGGTTTATGTTCAACACTTGCCTCCACTATAATTCCTTAACCCACTTAGATGACTTAGGAAATGATGTAAAGCACTGTAGACAGACAAAGTCACAATGGATGTACAATCCACTAAAACATAAAAAGGTTTTGACTCTACAAGTTGGGGTTTTCTGATTAACCAGATAACTACTTCCATTAGGAGTTTTATGTCTCTTAATTATGGAAGGGTTTATCATTTGAAAAATAATAAACAATATAAATCTCATTTTCATTGACTAAACAATAATTACAAATTATCCTTCAATGAAGATATATTTAAATAACCTAAATCAACACACAATCTTATATCTACATTATTTTTCCTTATTGGCACCAAATTACAGACCCATGTGGAATGTCTAATTGGATTTATAATTCCACCCTCTAAGATTCATTAATTCCTACTGCATCTTTGGTGCCAACATTAGGTTAATTGTTCAATGCTTTTGTTTGAAAGGTTTAGCATCAAGCTTCAAAGGAATCTCATGCTAGAACAAATCCTTCCTATAAGATTTTAGGTCAGCATAAGACCATGCAAAGAAATTTGTGTACTTTCTTAGCAAGGCTATAAGAATAAGTCTAATCTTGGTATCCAACTTCTTCCCAATATAAACCTTCTTAAGAAAATTCTTTGTGCCTAGATTGATTTTTTCCAAATCATTTTCATGGACAAGGTTTGACCTAGCTACATATATTTCTAAAGTATTAAAAGCTCTGTAAGGCAAGTAACCATTTTGGGATATTATTAGTTAAGTTAGTTGAATAACTTCATTCGCAAGCATATTTTTGTTTCCATCCAAAATTTTCACAAGATTATAAAAATCTATCTCTTGAAATTATGGTACTCTTCAACACAATGCAAAATTTTGAACAAATCCTAATCATCAATAAAAAGAATCAAGTTACATACATTGTCAGTTATTGTTGGACTATTTAAAATTTTAATGGTGGAGATACTAACAAAAGTTATATCATTAGGCCATACTACAATATTGGCCAAAAAATCAATTGTAACATTGTTTGATCTTTTAATCGATTCTATAGAAAATGCTTCAAACATCTCTAGAGCATCACATATTTTAGATTTGTATTGTTTCAATATTTATTCTTCGAAACATATTTTATCTTACTTGGGACTCTATTGATTCTAGTTCTTCGAAAAGTGCTTCATATCTTGCTATATTATTTGTGCATTCAAATTTTAATGAAAATGAATACTTGAAGGAGTTACCATTTGTTGATAGAAAAATCACCCCTAACATAGTTCAAATTTTCAAGAGTCTTGTCAGACTATTGAAAATTCCTAGCCAACTATTTTAAAATTGATTCAAATTAAAAATGATACAAAAGAAACTCAAATGAATTCAATGATCTTTATATATGATTTTACTATCCATAGGTAAATAATATTATAATATTTAAAATTCCAATTTTCATTTTTTAATCTTTCCCTGTCAACTCCTTCACAGGCTTTATCTTTGAGTCTTAGTTGGCTAGTATGATCACAATCTACAAGAAACTTCTTCTTTGAGCACTCATTTCTCTGTGTTTTTTTATTTCATAACATTTCTCTACAACTAACAATTTTAAATTTATTGTAATCTTCTTGGATTTACACGCACCTCTCTATATTGTTTTTGTGACAACACTTTTCTCCTTCTCAGCCCTTACATGCCTCTTTCTTGTTCCAAGTTAACTTAATTTGGTCTACTCATGGTGAATTTCCAATGCTTCCTTTTCCATTTCTACAACATGTCATCTATATTGTGTTTCCTCTTACTTTTCTTTGTTGAAATTTCATTAACCTTTTCCCATTATTCTCCACATGCCCTGTCAGTTATTCTTTCTTGTGGCTATGTTTTTTCTAGCTTCTATATAGTCTCTTTATTTCTTCTTTGTTCTTTTATTTTCTTGATTTTTAAGGCTTTTCAATTTCCTTACCAAATGTCATCCTCTTGTTTCTAGTCCTAAAATTCATGACTTCCCAAATTCCCCTATTTTTATCCTTTTTGTTGTCTATTCATTGTTTTTCTTATTTCTTCAACCACACCTCTCTGTATTCTTGTCACCCATGCCAAAATGAAGAATTTCCTAAAAAAATACCTCTCATCTTTTCATTCCTACCTAGAAAAAAAATAAAATATATATGATTTGCACACTTCACTGGTCTTTCCATTTCCAACAAAATTCACACCAAAATGTATCCCAAAACAAAAAAATGAAAATTCATAGAAGAAGAAATTTAAATGATGTAGATAGGTAATTCACTTAATGATCCTACATCAAACACGTTGGGTAGGAGAAATCTTCCATGAGGCTGCAACTCATGAACAATTTTAGAAGATTTGAATGGTGATACCATGCTCATTTTTTTTATAGATTTCTTCTTCATCAATGGGCTTCTTTTATCCACTAAACAAAACCTCTTTTCCTCTTCCCTCTTTCACATTCCTTTGTTTCTTATACTACAATCTACACTCACCCCATTGGTCACCTCCACTTGGTTCTTCCCAATGATGAAGATCCAATTCAAACTTCTCATAAAAGTAGGTATATTGTTCCAATTCTAAATTATGTTTTCCTCTTAGACTCTTCTCTTCCTTTACAATTATTTGTCTTCCTCTTATTCTTCTCTTCCTTGTGAAATTGTTGCACAAACTGTTCATTACATCCCTTGACCTCACTCAAATTCATCTTCTCATGAATGACTATTGGGCTTCTCCAAACCTTACATGCCATTGTCACAACTTGTTCACTAGCATGTAAGAAAACCAATGAACTATCTCTCACTTGTTTCTCCTTGTCCTTCAATGGACTAAAATGATACTCCCTTCCATCCTTTTTAAAGGTATACATATTTTCCCAGCCATTATACACAACATTTCTATCATGTTACCACAATTTTCCCAAAAGGACAAGACAAGTGTCGATAGGCATCACATCACACAACACTGAATCAATATCAATACCAATCTTAAATTGAACGAAGCATTAGTCACTTAACAAAATTTGATGATTTTTTTGCAACAAAGTGTCTTGATAAGGATTTGGATGTCTTTTCTTTTTTAATTGCATATTTTCTACCATCTCTTGTGAGACCAAATTATCAGTACTTCCACTATCCACAACTACCTTACAACACTTGCCACCTAATTTACGCACAATTTGGAATAAACATCACCTTTGTGTTGGCTTCGATTGTTCTTTTCCTAGTTTCAAAATAACTCTATTCAACATCAATGACTCTCCCTATTTGGGCTCTTCTACTTGCTTTGGAGAATTCACACACTCTTCATTAGCTTGTGTTGCTTATTTCTTTGTTGGACTCTTCCTACTAATGTATTGTTGTATTTGAGGGTATTCAAAAGTCTTATGTCCAACCTCTCCACATTAGAAACATACATCACTGAATGCTCTTCCTCTACCTCTTCCAAATGACCCTCTTTTATGAGAGTAATCTCCACTTCCTCTTGAGAAGTCTAGTCCTCCTTTATCTTCTTGCATGCTAACATGAGATGTGTTTGTTTCATCTCATTTATTTGGATAACCCTTGCCATAGTTGGGTTGATCCCTTTCACATGAAAATTTTCCTCTACCCTAAGAGTTATTTTATTTCCTTATATTAAGTTTATCTTTTTCCTTTAAACCATATTGATATCACTCCTCCATAGTATGCATATTTATCAAATTTATCTCACACTGAATAGATATACACAACCCATTTAAATATCTTGAAATTTTCTCAATGTCCTCTTCAACATGATCTGATTGTATGCTTAACCAGTAGAAATATTTTCTATAATCCTCAACACTACTTTTCTTTTGCTTCAAATTCTGAAGGTTTTTTATCAAATTAATTAATAATTTGCTGGCAAAATTTTGGATTTAATTTTTTGTCACCGTTTGATCCCATGACTTAATTTTCTCCTTTCCTCTTCATTGTTTATCCTTCTGCAAATGCTCCCACCATAAGGAAGTGTGTCCCTTCATCATTATGCATTCATAATTGACCTTTTGATCTTCTTTTGTGTTATTCAAAAAGTTATCCATCTTAGTGATCCAATCCAACAACTCCTCTACATTTAGTCCTACCTTGTAATTTGGTGGATCGAATCAAGCTTTAAAATTTATCCTTGTAATGCCTTTGATGAATATTTTTTCTCTCAAATCAAGCCCTAGCTGATTCACTTCATCTTCTCCTTCCATAATATGTTCTTCATCTTCATCCTCATTGATATCCTCTACATGGGCTCCTCATCTTTGATCCATCTCTATGGCATCCAATCATGCAATGATACCTCTCATTCCCTATGTTGTGCAATTTGTTAAATTATTTCTGTCATTTTAGGTTTCGTGCCTCTAGGTCTTCTATCTCTATGACCCATCCTTTATATGCCATTTTGTGAATGTTTGGAAATTTTTGGTTCACTTCCCAACACAATCAAACCTTGATTTGATACCAATTAATGCAGTTTGAATTTTCAAGGGTCTTGTTAGACTGTTGAAAATTCATAGCCAACTATTTTAAAATTAATTCAAATTAAAAATTATATAAAACTTGCTCAAAGGAAATCAATTATCTCTATTTATGATTTTACTATCCACAGGAAAATAAATATTACAATATTTAAAATTCTAATTTTCAATTTTTATCCTTCCTTGTCAACTCCTCTAGAGGCTCTATCTTTGAATCTTAGTTTGTTGCTTTGATCACAATATGTAAGAAACTTTTTTTTACACTCTTTTCTTTGTGGTTTTTTATTCCATAGAATTTCTCTATAGCCAACAATATTAAATTTCTTGCATTCTTCTTGGATTTCCACACACCTCTCTATACTCTTCTTGTGACAAGACTTTTCTCATTCTCTAGCCCTTGTGTGCCTCTTTCCTATTCCAATGAGGTTTGTAGTTCTAAGGTGGAGGACCTCTTTTGGGATGATTTAGAAGCTTTTTGTTGAATCTTGGATGTCAATCCTTCACCACAAAGAGAGGAGCTTTGTGGAGAGCAGCATATGAGTGAGGGGACAATAGAGAATGTGGAAAATATTACATGCCAAGAGTCTAATTGTGTTGCAACCAATTTCCAAGAAGAAATCAAAATAGAGAGACAGTCTGAAGAATTTGGTTCTTCACTTGAAGTGTCTAAAAAATATGAGGTTTATGTTGATGAAGTTTGCATCAATATAATTATTTTAGTAATTATTGAGAAGCCTTGCATCTTCTGGGAGAGTCATGCTCCTGATGTGGGCAGCATCATAAGAGTGAGGGGACAACAAATAATGTGGCAACCTTTAATGCAAATTCCATTTTGTAGGAGTTGATGGTGACTCCTCAACACCCCCAAGATCGGTTGTGACCAAAACCACTTCCACAAGAGAGAATGGCAAGAAAGCTTGCTTCACAATGCAAGATTGATTGATTGCTTGATTGAAGCTTGAATACAAATGTACAAGAGATACCTTGCTTATATGGGCAAGGTTGAGAGATAGGTATGAATATGATGTTGACAAATGTCATGATCTTATGACATGAGACAACCAACAACCTAATCACCTAGGAAATGATGCATCCTAGCTAGATAAGATAAGTTCTAGATAAGCCAACTAAGCTTCTAGAAAGAATCTTTTATCCTAAGTAAACTTAGCCATGTGAATATGTCCCCTAATTTACCTAGTGAATGAATAAGCTAGGTACAAGACAATTATTCACACCAACACCCCCCCTTAAGTGCAACTTAGGGAGAAGATTATTATGCAAACTGTGCAAAGACTATGACCATGGGTCCTGGCTACTAGGCCATGTTAGGTACCCATTTACAATGCAAATGATACAATCTCTCTGGCGGAGAAAAGGAGAGAAAACCAGTGGGACAAAACTCCTCAAGAGAGAAAACAAAACAAAATAAACATGATGTATGGAGGGACCACCAATAGTACCCCCAAGGACAACATACATCATGTATATACAATCAAATAACCCCCCATAAGAAGGAAGTAGAGAGATAAGATATCCCCCCCATGATGAAGAAGCTCCAAAGCCAATGAAGAATGCCTGAAAACAAAAGATGACCCAATGTCTACAAGCAACACATCTTCCCTTAGGAAGAAACAAATCCATAAGCTGATGATGAAGCCACTCCATGTCCAACTGAAAGGAGGAAGCATGAATGCTCAACATGTATGCCTCTGAAAACTGATGAAGATCCTCCAAGCTTGAATGAGCCACAACAGAATCATGGTCAAACTGAACCAAGAAACATGACAAATCAAGTGATGGAGGAGACTCATGAATTTCAATCTCCAAAGACAAAGAAGATGGGATAACAGTTGTACTGAAACTGTCATCAAAGAGGAGAGAAATCCCCTCAAGTGTGTCCTCCAAATCTACAGTATGAGACTCTATGAACAAGTTAGAAATCCCTGTCAAATACTCATCCCACAAAGCAAGATCTGAAAAACTATGATCATCTTGCTGAATAGAAGCATCAATGACTGAAGAAGCAGGAGGTGGAGTAGGAAGCTCAACACTAGTCTCTAGAATACCAAGGTGTAGATGACCAAACTTCTCCTCACTATCATGGTTCACACTCAATGAAGTGTGTGATGCAGTCAAAGGAACATTATCATCTTCTGAAGAAAAATGTGAAAAGGAATATACACGAGATGCATGATCAACCATCCCGATAGCAACAATATCCCTAGTCTCCAAGTCCCTTATGTACACTCTATCTGGAGTGAACTCAACTGTTTTACCTTGACCCCCATGAGTAATTTGATAAATAGAAAGGAGATTAGTGGATAAAGAAGGAACACAAAGTACATCATTGAAGCTCCCTTCCCCCATATCAATAGAACCCTTCCCACTTACCTTCATATATGTATTGTTACCCATCAATATATGAGGTTCATTACAAGGCTCAAAAGAAGAGAACATATCCATGGAAGATGCCATATGATGAGATGCTCCTGAATCAAGAAGCCATCTATGAGATGCAAGACTTGTAGAGGCCAAGAGTGCTTGTCTTTTCATCTTGTGTAGCCCAGAAGTAGATCCTGTGTCCTGTGACTTAGATGATGATGATGGAGCTACCAATTGAGATGTTGAAGAAGAAGTACCAGACACTGATGAGGGCAGCTTAATGTTATTCTTTTGAAGAAGGTGTGTGAGTTCATCAATCTTCTTATTATAACATTTATGCTCATCATGTCCTAATCTTTTACAATATGCACATTTTGACTTCTTCTTTTTAGATGATTCCTCTTTAGAAGAGGATGTGGACTCAGGAGTGCTATGTGAAGGAGAATCTTTACCTTGCTCATTAGACTTGGGTGCCTTGTTCTGCTTCTTACCTTTGCCACTTGAATCTTTTGTCTCCTTTGCAACAAGAGCATGAGATCTAGAAGACTTCAATGTGCCTATGTGTACCAACTTTGCTTGTTCCCTTGTGAGTTGAGCTGCAAATTCATCAAGAGAAGGCATTTTGTATGTAGTGCCAAGAGCATCCATTGTAGCATAGAATGTAGAAACAAAAACTAAATAATCAGGACCAAGCTTAGCAAGAATAGAAAGTATCAACTGTTCATCCTCTTTAGTGACCCCACAATTAGATAACTGCAATCTAAGAGAATTTAGCTTAGAGAAAAAGTCTTGGACATTGTCAAAATTTGAAGGATTAAGACCCATGAGTTCATTCTCCAACTTAAATTTCCTCATCTTATCTGGCTTACCAAAGAGACTCTCTAAAGTATTCCAAGCTTCATTAGGATGAGTGCAAGATGCAACATGATATCTAAGATCTGGAGAAATGGACAACTTCAAAGTACCAAGAGCTTCATCCCTTCTATCAAGCCATTTTATTTTCTCTTTTGCTCCTGCAGGTTCTGGATCTTGACCAAATGTGATTCGTTGCAACTTTGATTTTAACAATAACAACCCCATTTGAGATTTCCACTCATGATAGTTATATGGAGTTAGAAGTACAAATTTTGTCAAATCCATGATACAATGAGATATTACAAAAGAAGAACAACAATTTCCCTCACAATACAAGAATTCAACCCCTTTGTCCTAACAGAATTACACTTTTTTTGCAAATTTACAACAAGGTATCCCAAACTATCAAATTAACTACAAACTAAAAATATGAAAATCTGGAAACCAATCTGCAAAAAATGCATGAGTAGATCTGAAGTGCTCCTAAATAACTTCCAAATGCCGCAAATTTGGAGAAAATCAGAGATCGGAGCACAAAGATATGAGCTCGGAAGCAGAAAACGATGATGGGCTTCAATATGGAAAAAGAGGCACAAAACTACAAAATATCTGCACCACTGAAAAATTCAGATCTCCACCTTTTCGTCAATATCTCATTTGAAAAATTTCGCCTCCGTATGCGAAAGTTATGAAAAAATGAAAAAAAGGCCTATAAATAGGCACTATGAGGAACAAATACATAGCATAGAAAGGTAAATCAGTTGCAAAAACAGGGCGCAGGGGCTAAAAATCGGTCATCCATGGCCACCTGGCAAAACAAATAAAAACACCAATACAAAGGTCGGTCAATACATTAAAGACCAAATAACAAATGTCGGCCTTTTTGTACAATATTCAAAATAATACTGCCTAAACAAAGCTTATATAAATTGTGATTGAAAAAACTTCATACCATAACCAAACAATGAAGGAACGAGTACTGTTGACCAGCCAATGGATGCAGGATAAGATAAGCGGAAACCAAGGATTCGTACCCGCGGAAGGAGAGTGCACCGGCCAATACAAAGTGACTGGTATATGATGGCGAAAATACTTGCGTACGCCATATGGAGTCTGCGATGGGACACGGAAAATTAAAGTGCTGACAAGGTACCAATGACAGAAACAGGTATTACTCGTACCCGCCGATGGGGAGCCTCTGTCATTGACCACCAGATGTACGGCGAATTGATATCAATGACTAGGTCGGACGCATAGACTTTGATAGCGACCGATTGACAGGCAGAGACCAGGAGAATAATAGCGAGGTACGCCGATTTAGATCTAACCGATGGGGTGAGTACAGTGTACTGTTGATGGGTGGAACAATAAAACAAGTGTACCCTTCTGAATGGTCCGCACTGTAGAATGAAATGCAGACTGGCGGGCGAAAGCAAGGCCGACGACAGAGATTTACAGCCGATAATGATGTGACCCGTACGTGGATGGAGGAATATACCCAGGCACTGATGTCTTTGTAGCCGATCTGACCACAAGTGGCTTCAATGCATGCCAACAGGGTTAGTGACAAACTAATTGGTCACAGACTTCGTACGCTGGTTGGGCAATAAATGTCCTGCTGATAGACAGCCCGACGACAATACAAAAAATTGCAGATAATTTTTGCTGGATTAAATAACAAATATTCCCAAATATATTTACCCGAATACAAAATTTTGAATAGCCCGACAATAAAAATTTTGCCCCAAAATTTATGACAAATACCGCAGAAAATATTTTACTGAAAATATTTTTTTGTGAAAATAGGAAAGATCGTACCACAGAGAAGGTTGTTACAGCAAAAAAAAATTTTGCCTCAAAAACAACTTTACCCAATATAGGCGAATTTACAGTCAAAATTCATCTGCAGAAGCTTTTGAACTCAACCGTGAGGCTATTGAAACCCCAATCTGCACCCAACAAAAATCTTCAAGCCAAAATATCACCCTCAGATCTGGGAAGGAATCTGCAACACCTGGAGAGCTCTGATACCATGTAGGAGTTGATGGTGACTCCAACACCCCCAAGATCAGTTGCGACCAAAACCACTTCCACAAGAGAGAGAATGGCAAGAATGCTTGCTTCACAATGCAAGATTGATTGATTGCTTGATTGAAGCTTGAATTACAAATGTACAGAGATGCCTTGCTTATATGGGCAAGGTTGAGAGATAGGTATGAATATGATGTTGACAAATGTCATGATCCTATGACATGAGACAACCAACAACCTAATCACCTAGGAAATGATGCATCCTAGCTAGATAAGATAAGTTCTAGATAAGCCAACTAAGCCTTCTAGAAAGAATCTTTTACCTAAGTAAACTTAACCATGTGAATATGTCCCCTAATTTACCTAGTGGATGAATAAGCTAGGTACAAGACAATTATTCACACCAATAGATTTTGTTGCATCTAAATGCCAAGAAGAAATCAAAATAGAGAGACAATCTGAAGAATTCAGTTCTTCACTTGAAGTGTCTCAAAAATTTAAGGTTTGTGTTGATGAGGTGTGCATCAATACAAGTATTTCAATAATTATTGAGCACCCACACATCTTCTGGCAGAGTGATGTTCCTACTGCTCAAATTGATAGTGTGCTTGAGCTTCAAAGCTTTTCATTTGAGGTGCATGTGGAAGTCCTTTCTCATGCAAATCAACAAATAGGTTTGGCATATTTTGCATCACCATGTGAGCTAGAAGATTTCTCTTTTTGTTTCAGTTCATCCAATGAGGAGATTAGTAGTGATGGTATTATCCTATCCATTTATGAGGTGAGTTCTCTTCCCTCTACAAAAGGTTTTCTTTCATATGCTAACTTATCTTTAGAGAATTTCATCCATGTTGTTGTATGTTCACTTGATGCACTAGTGTCAAATGAATTTGACACTTACATCATATGGTTCCCCTACAATGGAAAAATTTTATAGTGAAGTGATCCTTCACCTTACAAGAATCTTGTGCAATTTTCATGCATTTTGATAGCAGTTTTTAGTGGTTGCAATTGGGTGAGGTCTGCAATTATGGTCTAAGGGAGGTCAACTCCTTTAGAAGGTTCACCTTTGATAGAGGAAAATTTCTATTATTTCTTTTTGGTAGTGTAATGTACATATTGTAAATGTCTTTCTTTTCATGAAGTTCTCTTGCATCCCCTGCATTCTCCTTAAGGGAACGTATGTCCTAGTTTTGTGATTTTCTCCAAATGTAGCCTACACATGTCTTCTTTTGTCCTGAGGAGGCCCAATTGTTGATTTTTTTCCCTTATGACATTGTGCTCAATGGACCAATAAGGCCTCTAGATTCCATGATTAGTAGCAAATCATCTCATAGAAATTACCAAAAATATAAAGTTTTCATGCCACCTTTTGATGACCCATCATTGCTGTTGGAATTGTGTGCCTCAATCCCATAGGCTGAAACTTCTTGTGAAGAAATTTTAGTGAAACTATGGAGATGTCTGGCTGATCTGCTAGTTGATCCTGGACTATCGTTGTGACCTCTTGAATGTCTTGGTGATCAGCATAATTGACAACCTTTGGCATACCCTTGGACAATTGGGATGATGTCTCGACGATGGTAGAAAGTCTGGCTGATATCTCCGTGGCCTTTGTTCTATCTGGCCAATGGAACTATTGGTATGACTTGCTTCTATCGGAATGTGTCCTGGTGACGGGGTGATGTCTTGCTGACAACATTTGCTTGGAGTCATTGGGGTGACTTGAACACTCGGGAAGATCTCTTGGCGACAAGGGGTATGTCTCACTGATGGTTTAATTCCTAGCGGATGTCAGGGAGACCTACAGTGACTGGAGTCGTCAGTGTAACCCATTTGCTTCGATATGAAGTCTTAGCAATGGAGGGTTGTCTCACTGAATTTTTATACACTTGTGTCATCGGTGTAACATGTGACTTCAATAAGAACTCTCGAGGCAAAAGTTAGAAGTCTTGCCAACTATTGTTTGGTGCTCGGCATGACTTGAAGACTTCGGTATGAAGTCTTGGAGAAAGTGATAAGTCTCGCCGACTGGTCAACACTTTGGAATGACACAAAGGTCTCAATGTGAAGTCTTACCGATGAAGGTTTCTCTTGGCGACAATGTAACACTCGAAGACATCGGGGTGACCCTTGGCCAAAAGACTTGCTTCGGTGTGATGTCTCATCGATAGTGGAAAATCTTGCCAACTATCGGATGTCTTCAGTGTGACTCCTAGTGAATGATGCTCATCAGGGTAATGTGGAAGCCTCAGTAAGAAGTCTTGCCGAAGGTTGATTCTCTCACCGAAAGGTGTGAACATTTGGAGTAACAAAAAGACTTCCGTATGAAGTCTTGGCGACTTGGAGAGTCTCGCCAATAGTAAAAGGTCTTCGGGATGACATATTGAACTTGATGGAATGTCTTGGTGAGAGCGATAAGTCTTGCCAACTGTGATGCTTCGGTATAACCTATTGAGCTCGATGTGATGTCTTGGTGAAAGACGATTGTCTCACCGAATGGAATACTCACGTTAGCATGACATGAAGACTTCGGTATGAAGTCTTGGTGAACTGCAGTAATCATGCCAATGGCTTTTTTGAGATCAATGTGACTTGTGAACATCAGTATGAGTCTTGTCGATAAGGAAACACTTGCCGATAAGAATGATGTCGGTGGTTTCGGTATGATTTGCGATGTTCGCTATATCATCTTGTCGACTGCTGGAACCTACGTCGATATCATTATGAAGCCTTTGAGCATCGGGGAGACACTTCTTGTGTCTCACTAACATGCGAAATCAGTTGAATGTTTCCTTGACCGTTTGACTATCCTATGTGGTGTCTTGTGGACGAATCAGAGGAAGAAAAATTCAAACGGTTGGCAATTGGATTTTTGCAACAATTGTAATGCTAGAGCTGAACTGCTTGCAAGGAAAAATCTACAATGGAATGGAAACTTTCTATGATGGGTAATGGTGGATAAGGATGAATAGGAAAAGCCGGTGAAGATAAGAGAAGCATGAAGAATGAGATAGAGAGAGGAAGTGAGAAGGGCAGAGTAGATGGCTAAAAGGCCGAGGCCATGAGGTCGAAGGAGAAGAAGACATAAGCAGGGTTTTGCTGGAATCTCTTTTGATCATGAATCATGTTTGATCTCTCTCCTATTGGTCTGCATTGTATACTATGTGAGGGTATTGTAACAGTGTGAAGGTTGTATAGTTTGATGTGTTGACCACTTGCTACCAGTTGTATCCAGATGAACAAGATGTAATCTCTGAAAAGGATAAGAGCCTAAAACTGTATTGTAACCATTTTGTTGCTGAATAATACAATGGATCGATCTTTGGAGTGTGGGGTTTCTTACCCAAAAGGGTTTTCCCCATGTAAATCTTTGTGTTATGGCTTTTGTCTCATCTTTCATGTCTATTGGTTCTTGTAGTAGAATCTATTAATGCATGTTGTTGAATTTACATGTGCTTCTCTCAAAAGGATCAATGTGGGAAATGAACTATGTTTGTTCCAATTTATGAAATAGTTGTACGTGTCTTTGAGGCAACCTAACGAAATTAAAGTTACCGAAGGCACTACTGTTCTTGGAGGTTACTCTGAGATGCCTAAATCTCCCTCCCTTTTCCTAACAAGTGGTATCAGAGTCTTCTTCTAGTTGTTGGTTCAGGGTATTTCTCTTGTGAAGATTTCTCAGTTTGTTGTGCTAGAGGAAATCTGGGGGAATGAAATGATTTATTGATCCTTTGGTGAGTGGAAGTCTTGTGATATTCAGAGACATCATTCAGCTTGGAGGATGGTGAAGATGGAAAAGGGAATTGATCATGTTGTGATCTATGTCTCCTGATTGGTAGCGGTATAACCTTGGTGTATGAGGTGGATTTTCTTGCTTCGTGGCTATGTAGCAGTAAAGCTTTCATATTGGGTGTTTGTCTGAGAGGCTCCTTGATGATATGAAGAAGCCTAGTTTGTTTCTCAGCCATGGAAGAGAGTGCTTATGATAGGTGGTGTTTCCTAGTGTTGGAAGCCACTGTTTCCTATTAACCTTGAATACATAAAGGCTATGGAGTTAATCATTACATGACTTGCAAGCTTCTGAAATAGCCTTTCTCCCTTTCTCAGATGCATGTACATATTAGTGGTTTTAGATTTGGCCTGATAGAGGCCTGGATTTCCTGAACTGCTGTTTTCCTTTTAAGGATGTTTTGTACTTGCATGGCTCTATGGTTTTGCAGGTTTTACATGGTTAAGCAAAACTTGTGGTCATGTGGAGTTGTTGTTAAACTATTTTCTAGACCCTGGCTTTTGGGGTGTTGCTAGATGAGATAGTTACAGTTCTGCATGCATGCTTTGTGCATGGTTTGAGGAGGTGTGTTTTCTTCTCTGCATGGGAGTGTTGGTACGTGATTTGTCACTCAGCATTCTTGTGGTGGTGCTTGTGGGTTCCTTGATTATGGTGCTTGTTGTAGACATGATTGGAAAATCAGGTTTGGTGTGATCTGGTGTTTGAGTCATGTTGTCTACATCGTTATCCTCTTTGATATCTCAGTTTCCAATGCGATAATGGGTTTGCATGTTCGATGTTTGTGATCTAAAAGTGCAGTTGGTGGATTAGCTACACATTGGCTGAAATGAGATAACTTGGATGTGGGCTGTCTTTATCCACGAGGTTGATTCATTGATGGTGCAGACTTGTTAACTGGCCTTGTCTGTGGTTACTTGTGCATTGGTGTGACTGTTTTGAGATGAGAAGATGGATATTCTTGAGTACCTGAATAGTCGGTTATGGGAACCTAAAGCAGGTGGTCATGATGCTTGGATAGCTCAGATGTCACATTTCAGTGGGAGCTCGAGCAGTGACTGTGGGTTCATCACATGGTGGTGAATGGTCTTCTTTAGTGTTGCAGATTTTTCTAGGAGAGCTCTTTGATCCTGTTGCTGCATAAGGGTTCTTTCACATTTGCATGGACATTATTTGAAGATGTGCAAAATCTTGGAACCATGGAGGACACTTGGAGTCTTTGGCTAAGGTGTTGGTGGTGCTTGACAGGTGATGTTGATTTTGAGTCTATTTGCTTTATGTCATGGTATACTCTTGGTTGCGCACTAGAGTTTTGGCATTGTGCATTGTACTTGAGACCATGGTGAAGTCACTTGAAGCATGGTATCTCCTCAGGGGATATGTAAATCATAGTGTCATGATACGTTCTTGATTCAGATGATTGGAGCTTTGACAGTGGTCTAAAAGTCTGAGAAGGCTACATCCTTGTTGAATGTAAGTTCAATAAGAGACCTATGAGGATATTGCTCTTGGATTAGTCATGATGACTTGTATATTTTGAATGAGTATTCTTGTTCCCACTCTTGGTCTACTCAACAGTTTATCTAAAAGGTATTTGTCCCATTATATTTTTCAGATGTGTTTTACATTTACTTTCATGGTATGGATCTTGAATTGTTGTCTAATGGTTCTGGAGGATTCATAGTGGAAGTTGTACAACTTGTTTTATCTCCTTTTTACTTATGAGAATTGGTAGGAGATGAAGTATGGGCTGATTTCCTGAAATGTGGAATGAACTAACTTGATCTTCTTTGAGATGCTTACATCCATGTTTTTTTAAATTGGTTTGATCTTGGTGATTGAATGGATGGATGTTGTTAAGGCTTCTCTTTTGGGTTGTGAAGAAGATCATTCTTGGCATAGCTGGCTGTTAGAAGTGTATGTAGGAGTATGTTCTAAAGGGATTTGATGTGCAGAGTTTCTCTTTATGGTCGTGAAGGTTTGTGGTGAGAGAAATGTTTCTTGTAGCAGTTTGTTGCAAGTTGTGCATATCATTGTGGATATTTCCTTGGTACTACATGGTTACATATTCTATGTGTTGTTATTGGTAGACTTGCGATGCCTTTTGATCTTTCAGATCTGGATTACTCAGGCAGTGGGAGTTCCTGTATGTGTCTTGTCTTCTTCGACTGGTTGGCACTTGGAGCTTGTATTTGCTGTTGATGGGTTGGTTTTGGTTTGGCATAAGTTTACTAATGTTGATATCTGTGAGGTATGTGTGATTGGATGGAATAGCACGAGCTATGGGTGCTATTTTTAGTCACATGGGTTTATCAGCTAGATGGAAGCAATTAGTCTGATTGTTGTTCTAGCTGGTGTTTTTTGTCTTATTTCTGGAGAATGACTTCACTGGTGTGTTATGTTTGAAGCTTTGAAGTTGATATTACTTTTGTATAGCGTTTGAGCACAGTGAAGTGGTAGCAGTATCTTATTGATGATATCACTGGGATCTTTTGCTTGTGTTCGTTGGAATGGTGCTTATTCACCTTGGCTTGAATCTTTCTTCCACAGGTGGCATGTTCGAAGATGACAGGGTTTGTTGCCTGAATAGTGGACATCTTGGATGTTGGAGCAGAATTCTTCATGGAGCATGAGAGCATGTTTGAGGTCTATGTGGTTTCCTGGAAGGTTGTGATAGGTTGCATTTCGGTTGCTTTGTTGGACAGTGAGTTGCAGTTGGATGCCTGGTCTTGGTTGCAGATTGTCTGGTGGATTGAATCTGTGGAATCCTGTTGATTGGGTGTCTTGAGCGTTGCGGGGTATGAACTGGTGGAGCTAGTGTGATCTTAGTTTTTGGTTGCTTTGGAGGTGCCTGTGTGATCTTCATCAAGTGGGAGATTGTTGGAATTGTGTGCCTTAATCCCACATGATGAAACCTCTTGTGAAGCAATTTTGGTGAGACTATGGAGATGTCTGGATGATCTGCTAGTAGATCTTGGACTATCGTTGTGACCTCCTGAATGTCTTGGCGATCGGCATAATCGGAAACCTTCAGCATACCCTTGGACAATTAGGATGATTTCTCAGCGACGGTAGAAACTCTGGCCGATATCGGCGTGACCTTCGCTCAATCTAGCTGATGGAACTATTGGTATGACTTTCTTCTATCAGAATGTGTCCTGGTGACAGGGTGATGTCTTGTTGACAACATTTTCTTGGAGTCATCGGGGTGACTTGAACACTTGGGAAGATCTCTTGGCGACAGGGGGTATGTCTCATCGACGGTTTAATTCCTAGCGGATGTTGGGGAGACCTACAGTGACTTAAGTCATTGGTGTAACCCATTTGCTTCGATATGAAGTCTTAGTGATGGAGGGTTGTCTCACCGAATGGTTATACACTTGTGTCATTGGTGTAACATGTGACTTCAATAAGAACTCTCAGCGAAAGTTAGAAGTCTTTCCAACTGTTGTTTGGTGCTCGGGATGACTTGAAGACTTCGATATGAAATCTTGGTGAAAGCGATAAGTCTCGCCGACTGGTGAACACTTTGGAATGACACAAAGGTGTCAATGTGAAGTCTTACCAATGAAGGTTTGTCTTTGTGACAATGTAACACTCGAAGACATCGGGATGACCCTTGGTTGAAAGACTTGCTTTGGTGTGATGTCTCATCGATAGCGGAAAGTCTTTCCGACTATCGGATGTCTTTAGTGTGACTCCTGGCGAACGATGCTCATTGGGGTAACGTGGAAGCCTCGGTAAGAAGTCTTGCCAAAAGTTGATTCTCTCACCAAAAGGTGTGAACATTTGGAGTAACAAAAAGACTTCAGTATGAAGTCTTGGCGACTTGGAGAGTCTCGCCAATAGTTAAAGGTCTTCGGGATGACATGTTGAACTCAGTGGGATGTCTTAGCGAGAGCAGTAAGTCTTGCCAACTGAGATGCTTCTGTATAACCTGTTGACCCCGGTGTGATGTCTTGGAGAAAGACGATTGTCTCACCGAATGGAATACTCACATTGGCATGACTTGAAGACTTCGGTATGAAGTCTTGGAAAACTGCGGTAGTCTTACTGATGGCTTTTTTGAGATCAATGTGACTTGTGAACATCGGTATGAGTCTTGCCAATAAGGAAACTCTTGCCGATAAGAATGATGTCAGTGGTTTCAGTATGACTTGTGATGTTTGCTATATCGTCTTGCCGACTGCTGGAACCTATGCCGATATCGTTATGAAGCCTTTGAGCATCGGGGAGACATTTCTTGTGTCTCACCGACATGGGAACTCAGTTGAATGTTCCTTGACCATTTGACTATCCTATGTGGTGTCTCGTGGACCAATCAGAGGAAGAAAAATTAAAATGGTTGGCAGTTGGATTTTTGCAATAGTTGCGACGCTAGAGCTGAACTGCTTGCAAGGAAAAATCTACAATGGAATGGAAAATTTCTACGATGGGTAATGGCGGACAAGGGTGAATAGGAAAATCCAGTGAGGATAAGAGAAACAAGAAGAATGAGATAGAGAGAGGAAGTGAGAAGGGCAGAGTGGTTGGCTAAAAGGCCGAGGCCATGAGGCCGAAGGAGAAGAAGACAGAAGTAGGGTTCTGCTAGAATCTCTTCTGATCATGAATCATGTTTGATCTCTCTCCTATTGATCTGCACTATATACTATGTGAGGGTATTGTAACAGTGCAAAGGTTGTATGGTCTGATGTGTTCACTAGTTGCTACTAGTTGTATCTAGATGAACAAGATGTAATCTCTGAAAAGGCTAAGAGCCTGAAATTGTATTGTAACCATTTTGTTGCTATATAATACAATGGCTCGATCTTTGGAGTGTGGAGTTTTTTACCTGAAAGGGTTTTCCCCACTTAAATCTTTGTGTTCTAGTTTTTGTCTCATCTTCAATGTTCGTTGGTTCTTGTAGTAGAATTTGTTAATGCATGCATGTTGTTGAATTTACATGCGCTTCTCTTAGAAGGATCAATGTGGGAAATGAACTCTATATGTTTTGCTTTATGACATAGTTGTACGTGTCTTTGAGGCAACCTAACGAAATTAAAGTTACCAAAGGCACTACTATTCTTGGAGGTTACTCTGAGATGCCTAAATCTCCCTCCCTTTTCCTAACAATTGATAGCTGGTTAGAGAGATCCCACATGGACCATCTTCCATGAATTCTCCTTGAAAGGTCCTAAAATTGGCTAAGTCCTAAGATTTTAGGCTTATAGGATTCTACTTACCTCTCTATTCAGATGCCTTCTTCATTACTCTTGCTCCTTCTTTACCTTCCATTTTGAGCTATGTGTTTTGGTTAACCCTTACCACTTCACTTTGGTAAGCCTTAAGCCTTATCCCCAATCATGGAAGTCCTAAAGAGGCTTTTCAAATATTGTCTAAGTCTTGATTAGTCAAACTTTGGGGGTCAAGTTTCCCTCTTACCTCTTCCATCTTCTCACCCTTTCTTCTATCAATCTTTAGGTGTCATCCTTCAACCTTACCTCTTTGTCCTTACTGCTTTCTCCTCATAAGGCATAAGCCTTCCTCCTAATCTCTAACCCTTGAAATCTCATCTTTGGATTTTGGACATTAGACTTTCATCTTTCACCTTTCTTCCTTCTCACTTTCTTTCCTTCCTCCAGAAATTTGGCTAAGTATAGAGTTTTTAGACATCAAACTTTGACTTTCTCCTTTACCTCTTACTTTTCTTCAGTAAGAGGTACAACTCTTCTCTCTGACCCCGGATGGCTCCTTTCAAACATCAGCCTTTGATCTTCCCTTTTAGCCTTTTTCGTCTATGTGATAAGGCGTAATCCTCCTTCCCAAACTCTGAAGCCCAAAAAGGGTGATCCTTCTGGAATTTGCGATTCAATCCTTCAATCTTCTCTCTTCTTTTCTTTTGGTATGCAATATGGTGAACTCCCAAAGCCTGATCTTTAATGGTCTAATGCCAAGAGGTGCATAAAGTACAAAGTAGGCCCAACGCCCAACCCTTGATGACTTGATTCCTTTATCCATGGCTCCAAACCATTTAATTCATACCAAAGGTTTTCTTTCAGGCTTGACGCTTTGACCTTTTAGTGGATTTTACATTTTTTTGGGTGGCATCATTAATGCTTGAATCACTTTCTAAGTGGCCTGTTTTGATTCTAGGGCTTCAAGGATGATATTTATTGCATCCCCTAACTTCAACAGGTGGATTTTATAGGCACCCATGCTCATTTATTGCTCATTATTGACTCTTCAGACAAATTCATTACCTAATCATGATTTTCACAAGATGGCTCCATCCTTTCACACACAAAATTCATTACTAACCCTAGTTAGGGTTAGGGTTCAGTTTGTGGTTCTAAGTTATGCTTGATCTATAAAGACAAGAATTGTATTCATTCTAAAGGTTCTTCTTTTGGGCTCTTCTAATAGTTTTCTTTTGCAAACACTGTATTATACATTCTTCCATCGTAAAGCTTGGTTATATGCCTTATATTAATGAAATCTAGCTATCATCACAACTATTTCTTGCATGTTTTAGTAAGCTTCTTTACTTTCATGTCTGAATATGTGCCATAGCTATCAAATATTTTTTGAACATAGCTAAGTTCTTGGTGTAAATTTTATTCATCACAAGATTGGAGGTCTTTAATGGTCAAAGTTTTTAGGACACCTATTTTTTGGGTGGGATGGTGATGAGAGGAGTAAAGGTAAATTTATATATAGGTAGCTTCAGAAAAAAAACTTAATTAGTTAAGAAGCTATAAGATTTTTGATGAGAAAAAGTCTAAGAATGGGAGTTGGTTGTCTATTTCAAGCTCTTTGATGAAAGAAATGAATTGGTCTATATTATTGGGGTGAGATTGGAATTATTCTAGTTTTTCTTGTCCAAGTAGCTGACAAATGTTTGTATCATCAACATAACACTTATATCACCTTAGTTGGAGAGAAAAGAAGTTGAAAGCAATTTCTTCAAAATGCTCAATATAGAGGTTGGATACAAGTGGGGATAGAGGGGATCCCTTGGCTACCACACCTACTTGTTTGGAGATCACAACTTGGAAGGGAAAAACTACGTATGTTAAGCATAATGCAACTAAGGAAACAACTTTGAGACGGGGGGCCTATTTCGATTGGCTAAAGCATCATATTGTAGGCAAGAGGTCATGAGGTCAAGTCTCCCCCCTATCCTCATGGTATCAGAGGGCATGTTGTGCCAACATCATTAGTCATGTGAAAAAAGTTTACTCGATGCACTATAGTTTATACGAGGGGCTATCCCATTCCTATAGTCTAAAAGAAACACCTAAGGAAGCGATTTCATCTCTATTTTTGCATCTTATAACCTTTAGTAATGTCAAGAATGAGAATGTTGATGAATAGGGAAAGAAAATTAGACATAACAAAAATATCACCTTCATCTAGATGTTTATCCTTGATAAATGAACTTATTTCTCCTACTAGAGGGTAGATCATCTTAGCTAGGATGGCACCTTGTATGTATTGGAGCTTATGGTATCAACTATAGCTTGAAGAGAAATGCTAGCCTTGTGGATTTTTAAAACAACATAAATACAAAGGTAAAATTCTTTGGAGGACAAAAGCCATTTCTTGATAGAGGCATCAAAATAAGAATAAAACATGATAAATTTAGCATTTTTAACACTTTCAAAAAGGTTTAAGAGATAAGACTTTGTATCTCCTAACATCAAAAAGTAATTCAAGCATTTTTGAAATATAATCCTTCTTCATTGTGACCGTAGCATTTCCCTTATCATCTTAGGTGATGAAAAAGTTATTATTACCAAGAAGAATATTGAAAGCATAAAGCTCAGTCTTACGAATGTTGCTCTTTGGTAGTTTGGCACATATAAAAACAATGGCGTAATCTTGAATAACTTCAACAACATCAATGAGAAAGGAACGAACAAAATCCTCTGTTTCAATTAAGAAGTCGGCGTGAGATATAGAATAAGGGAAGATAGCAAAACCTAGACCTCTTTTCAAAACGTTGAGCGTAAGCGGGTCTAAGCGAGCATTGGAAAGGTTTATCACCAATTTACTCTCTCATATCATCCATAAAATTCGAACTTACAGGACGTCATTGAGACGAGACGCCAATGAGGACAGGAGGTTCAAAGGAATATGGTTAGACAGATAAGATTGGTAGACGAGGTCAGCTTGGGGCCCGACAAAGGTGGAGGGTGACGTGAGAATTGGAGGTGTTAAAGATTCTCTTGCCGCTAATAAGAAGTGTTAAATTAGTAGGGCTAGTCACATCCAAAGGAGTGACAGAGAGGGTCGAGGGAGAACAAAGAGAGGGGTCAGAGAGGGGAAGAAGCGAAGTTGGACTAGGATACGTAAGTGGAGTGGCTCGAGGAAGATAGACCCTCGGCACAAGAATCTTATTGCGTTCAATGAAAAGATTAAGGGGACAAGACATTCGACGTTGTGCAATTAAAAAAAGACGTACCACTAAGTGCGAAAAGGTTGTCGTGGAGACCAGGACCTTCCTGGAGCATGTCAAGAGAGGGACCATTTGACTCCCTAAATCGATGTGACTAACATACTATACTTGTTGCAACTATTGCAAGGCAAATCTGCAGGAATGCGCTAAGAAGGCCAGGGTAGGTGAGGCAGTGAACTGAAGGAAGCAACCAAACATTGAACAAAATTTGAGCTAGTTGGCTTAAAAAGTCATATGTATGTAGGCGGGTTCCACTCCAAGGGTGCACATGGAAAAGAAAAACCAAATGTACGATGCCAGTCAATAGATGGAAGACGAATAGACAAGGAGAACTGGGTCAAAGGGGGAATAACAAGAGATTTATGTTTCAAATGACTAAGTTGAGAGACTAATCTAATGTAGGAGGTGAGTTAGATATCTGCGATGACGAGAATGCCAAATCTTGAGTCAAGATTAGAGAGGAAGGGCGGAGTGACCATAACCTAGAGTTAGCAGCTGAATGGGAAAGAAAGAGCTCTCCACCAGGGAACGACGCTGGCGCCGAGTTATGATGGGCTGGTGACCAAGCAAGGGCATCCAATGGATGGGGTTGCAAAGGATGAGGCTTTTGGGGAAGGGCCATAAACTTTCTTTTTGTCTTCTTTTACATTCTACTTTCGGGCCTAGGGCCCTCCCATGTGAAGAGGTGTTAAGGCGAATCCATAGGTATTTACGAAGCCCAACGGCTAGTTCCAGATGAAGGGGAAATAGCCTTGAAGACAAATGCCTGATGGACGCTCTGGTAGATTTTATGACAGACCTGAGAAGGGCAAGACCAGCACACAAGAAAATGTGCTTGGTGTTCTGGTTCCAGAGATGATGGGTGATTCTCACGAAAGAAGGAATCAGATGAGACTCTTGGCGTCTTTTTAGAAAAGCTGCTTCTGCAATTTTATTTGAAAGATTAATCCTTAATTGCTCAAACTATTGAGATTTGTAACTTGATTCCCTTTCATGAAGGTGTCAATTAAGGTCATTATATTGAATTATAATTTTAGAATAAATTGAATGGTACACACTATATGTCTAAATATAAACAAAAAGAGAAAGAGAAGACAGAGATCAAAGTACTGCCTAAAACTGAGAAAGGGAAATATGAAAAATGCACAAGAAGAGTTCCTCACCCTAAGACCAGAAGACAAAGTATGAAACCGTATGACAACGGAAAACAACAATTTAAAATAAAAAGAAACAATAGAGAATTCCCACAGTATATGCATAACTGCATACATAAGGAAACCTCTTAGATATATAAATGGGTACATTATTATAAAAGGAAATGAACAATACAAATGAACAATATAATTTTCTTATAGATTGGGGGAGATTTAATTAGGAATAATAATGAAAAGGAAGAAATTTCCAATATAAACTAATGCCAATAAAAAATAAAGATTAAAGAGTAACAATTAGGAGAAATTGAGCATAAAACAATAAAAATAAGGATCAAAATTAAGAGTAAAAACCCAACAAAAGAGGCATGATTTCTAACCTAGATATAGATATAGGTATATACACACATGTATAGGTATATACATATATATGGATGGGAATAAGTAAGAATGTGAATACAAAATTAAAAGTAAATGAAAAGAAGAGATGGAGGAAGCTATATATATATATATATATATATATATATACATACAATTATAAAAGAAAATATATCTAAATGACATGTTAATGTGAATATATTCTTATAAGCTTATATTAGCAAAACTTGAAACTAGCTACAAAGGATGGAGAACCTCTAAGAAAATAAAATCTGGAAAATACAAACTTGTATATGTATTTATGTATGTATGTGCCCATTTTTTAATTTCGCCCATAGGAGATATGAATAGTCATAAGAACCTCATCGGGTTTTGAAAACTATTTTGAAAACTTCTATAAAATCTAAAAATGTTATCCTACATCACATAATTATTTCCCAATCACCCAATCAATAAATTATTAATTATTTGTCATCTATTGATGTGATTGTGACAACACAACCACTTTTTTCCATAAGTTGTAAACCACCTATTTGTTTCGAAAATGTACTTTAAATGCTTTATCCTTTCAAAATTACCTATTACTTTGTTCATAATTATTTTTCCTATCGTGCATTGGGCTCAAGATTGTTTTTGGAAACTTTGTCAATTTTGATGAGGCCATGGAACCTCATCGAGAGCTAAAACTAAAATTGTGACCCATGTAGAGACTAGCCTGGATCTTGACATGACCCTAATAAGGTGCAATAACACTCAAAATTCTCTCTAATTAAAGGTTACAAAAATATCGTTAGCTTCAAACACAGTTAGGATAACCTTGTTGGAAGCTACAAAGGATTTGACAACCACTTTTAGGACCAACAAAGTTTTGAAGCTTGGGAACTCTAACAACAACACAAATTTTTGAGTACTAATAGGCAAAGATAAGATTGAAATTTTTTCCTTGTGGGATTAAACTTGAAAAATAAAATTCAAGGAAACAACTAGCTATAACTAGGGATAAGTATTGTAAAGGATGCTAAATGAACCCAAATTAGAGACCAAAGACCAAGCGCATCCATGGGTAATAGAGTTTCAAGATTGGGGTAGTAAAATCACACGGTTTTGCAAATAAAAGATTGAAGGGAAACAACACAAAGAAAACCATTTAGAAAGAAAAGGAAACAAACTCAAGAAAATATAATTAACCTATGTACATAAGATGGGGAACAACCCATTTTTAAATTTGAAACAATTTAAATGTCTTACCCATTATAGGGAAGTGGCAAGACTATGCTATCCAAGTAAGCTAAGAAAAAGATATATTTATCATAGACTTGAGTGATTTAGAAAGGTCCTTTCCATAAAGATTTGAATTTGCATTAGCTCTTTTTTGTTCTCTCCTCTAATGCCATAACAAAACTAGGTATCCCACCATGAAATCTCTAGGTTTGGCTCTCCCATCATAGATTTGTTTCACTCTAGCTTGATGTAGCATAATTTTATCAACAATTTCCTCCCTTATTTCTTTGATCATTTTAAAATATATGATCCTTTCCTCTAGAGAGACTTGAAATTGTTGATCCTAAATAGCCATATGTAACTTAAGGGCTAGCAATTGCAAAGGTAGTGAAAGACATTTCCAATACCATACACCAACTTAAAAGGAGACATATCAATCAGTCATTTTGGGGTGATCCTATCTACCCAAAATACATCATACAATAATTTATGTCAGCTCCTTTGATTCTCATCCTCTAGTTTTTTTATGATAGTGACCAAATTCTTGTTGCTAGATTATCCATGTTTATTACCTCAAGGATAATAATCAAAATAATGAGCTAGAGTAACTCCATGATCATATCAGAAAAGAGATATTTTAGTGGATAGAAATGTTTTTTTTAAAAAAAAGGGGTAAAAACTTTATTGAAATTTAGAAAAGAGCATTACAACAAAGCGAAGGGCCTAAGCCCACAAAGACAAGAAGAAGCAAAAGAAAAGGCAAGAACCCAAATCATTCATCCCCAATCTCCTCTCCATCCTCCGCAATAATACTTTCCAAATCATGGCGGAGCTCCTAGGAAAGTTGCTCCCACCCCTCAATCTTCCATCCATCAAGATGCTCTGAAGCCCATTTCGCCAAGCAATCCGCTGCCCTATTCCATTCCCTCGGAATATGGACAAAAGAAACCATCTCCATCAAGGAGCTAATCTGCAAAATCTGTTGAACCATTCTAGCCAACTGCCAACTGACATCAACCACCTGGCGAGCATTAAGCAAATTAACCAAAACCTGTGAGTCAGACTCACAGATAACCTTAGTCCACCCCAAAGTGAAGGCCCGCTCAAGGGCGGATAAGATTGCCAGACCTTCCATAAGGTTGATAGTCTGCACCCCTTCATAAATGGAGAAGAAAAGTACCACCTTTCCCGACGAGTCCCTACCAACTCCCCCAATCCCAGCTGGCCCAGGATTTCCTTTTGAGGACCCATCAGTATTAATCTTCAGAATTCCAGTAGGAGGGGGAATCCATTTACCCACTCGTAGGACTTTCTTATTCACCTGCCTTCCCCTCCGGACACAGGCAGAGGCCAGAGACAGATCCCGAAGACCCAATCTCTCCACCTTCTCAGCATCCTCTTTCTCCAAGGGATACACCACCTCGCACTTCGCAACCACCGTCTCCCGAACCATACCCAAAATTCTCTGCCAGATCTGCTGAGCAACCATCTTTTCATCTCGGAAGATTCTACGATTCCGCTCAAGCCAAATTTGCCAGAGAAGGAAGGTGGGCCCAACATACCACACGTCCTGTAAGAAAGATGCTGAAGTGGGAGGTCTGCCGAGACTACTCCAGAAATCCACCAGGGAGGAGGCATGAACACAAGGATGTTTCCAGACCCCCCACCAAAAATGCCACAGCCTCAGGGCAAAGGGGCATCGAAAAAACAAGTGAGCAGAGTCCTCCTCCCCAGTCCTACACAAAACACACATGGAAGGGCCCTGAAATCCCCTTTTCTGAATATTATCCCAAGTCAAGCATTTATTCCAGGCCAAAGTCCACATGAAACAGTTACACTTTGGCCAAGAAAACTTATTCCAAACTCTCTTCCACCATTGAACCTCCACTCCATCCAGCTTGTGAGATAAAAGCACCTGGTACCCAGAGGCAACAGTAAAAACACCTTTGGGGTTGGGAGACCAAGATAAAACATCACCATCTAGGAGGGAGCTACAACTCCTGCTAGAAAGGATACTCTGCAGTTTCGCGCACTCCTCCTCCATACCAACCACAGGCCACTCCTCAAGAGTCTTCCACCTAGCCACCGTCAACTGACCATGAGGGGACACAGTCTTAAAGTCTCTCACCCTATTCCAACCAGCCTCAACAAATCGATGGCAAAGGGGCAACAGGTTAGGGAACTGGGAAACAAGGGGAGGAAAGCCATCCCAAGAATCAGACCAAAAGTGAGCCTTCGATCCATTTTTGCAAATCCAAAATAAACCATCCTTGATGAGAGCAGCCCCCTTCTTGAGCGTACCCCAAATCACAGATCCTTTCCCCACCAAGGGATAGCGGGGAATATCAATCTGAGGGATCCCAGAGAAATATTTATGAGATAAGATCCTGGCCCAAGTCTGGTCCTGCTCCACACACCATCTCCAGTACAATTTAGCAGCAAGCGCAATCCCAGACAAAGATGACTGCCTTAATCCGAGCCCGCCATAATGTCGTGGGCTACAGACTAGCTCCCATCTAACCAAGCTCCATTTGGAGGACAAAATATTACCTGCCCATAGAAATTGTCTGGCTAAAGCATCCATATCTTGAACAAAGCCGGCTGGGGCCACCTGGAGCATGCACCTATAGATGGGGAGAGCCTGAACCACAGATTTGATCAGTTGAACCCGGCCAGCAAAGGATAACCATCTATGGGTCCAGTGATTAACCTTTGACCGAAACTTATCCAGAATGTTCTGCCATGACTCCCGAGGCATCCTTTTGACAGAGATAGGAATCCCAAGATAGGTCAAAGGAAGGGACCCAACCTGAAAATGCAAGATATTGGCTATCCTCCTTTGGATGGGACCAGGAGTATTAAAGAAGAAGATGGAGGACTTATCTTCATTAATCAATTGACCCGAGGCAGTCAAGTAGACATCCAACACCGCACGCAAGCTAGTAGCTTCCCGAATTGTAGCCATACCCATCAACGCCGTATCATCCACAAACTGAAGATGAGACTGAGGGGGAATGTTACCTCCCCATCGCCATCCCTGAATGAGACCCCTCTCCACATTTCTTCTCAACAACCTTCCCAAACCTTCCACAAAAAGCAGAAACAGATATGGAGCCAACGGGTCGCCTTGACGTAATCCCCTAGAGGCTCCAAAAAGCTCAGAGGGCTCACCATTAATTAGAACAGAAAAGGAGACTGAAGTAACACAACTCCTGACCCAATGAATCCAATCATCCCCAAAACCAAAGGCTCCAAGAATCTTCCAAAGGAAGGACCATCGAACTCTGTCATACGCCTTTGCCATGTCCAACTTGATGAACATTGCCTTATCATTGGAGCTGTCCATAGAATGAATAGTCTCCGTGGCAATAACCACCCCATCCAGAATTTGTCTGCCCGCCACAAAGCCACTCTGTTCCTCAGAAATCAGCACTTTAAGCCATTTTTTCAATCTATCGGCAATAATTTTAGAGATAATTTTGTAAACCGCATTGCAAAGAGAAATGGGCCTAAATTGGCTTAACCTATCTGCCCCATCACATTTGGGGATGAGAGTCAGGAAAGTAGGGTTCAGGGCCCTTAACATCTGCTTGTTCTTCTGAGATTCCTGGACAACCGCCAATAAGTCCGACTTAATAATATCCCAAAATTCTTGAAAGAACTCCACCGAGAAACCGTCAGGGCCAGGAGCTTTTCCTTTCTTCATCTGGAACACCGTGCGCTCAAGCTCTTCGATCGAGATATCGCCCATAAGGTGCTCATTCATCTCCATAGTAACCAAAGAAGGGATGCAAGACAAAACTTGGGCCTCCTCATCCGCAGCCCCCTGAGAATCCTCCCTAAATAGGGAAGTAAAATACTGCACAGCTTCACATGAAATATCCTTAAAAGAGGAAAGGTGCTCACCAGTGTCATTAACAAGAACAGAGATGGAATTCCCATGGCGTCTGGCTTTGACCGAATTGAAGAAGAAGGCCGTATTTTTATCCCCCTCTTGAAGCCATTCAATTCGAGCCTTTTGTTTCCAGAAGATTTCCTCCCGCAATTCACACTCCTCTAGCACTTTCAGGGCCCTGGCCTCCTCTTGGAGGAGATTGGCAGTCACACCATCTTCCCTGATCACCCTCGTAATACTATCCAGCTCAGCCTGGGCAGCAACCTTAGCATGAAAAATGTTCCCAAAGCACTGACGGTTCCATCGCTTAAGCTGATATTTGACAAATTGGAGAATCTTAGAAAAAATATACATTGCTGTGCCATAAGCGGGTCTACCATGTCTCCACCATTCAACCACATAGTCATAAAGAGAGGGCTCACGGAGCCACATAATCTGAAACTTGAAAGGGGGTGACCGGGAAACACGAACAGAGGAGACAATAAGTTTGATAGGCCAATGGTCAGACCCTCTCCAATCCAAAATTTCAGAGCTAGAAGACCACAAACCACCAACCCAAGAACAGGACACCAGAAACCGGTCAAGTCTTTCAGAGATGCAGTCATCCCCAATCCTACGATTATTCCAGGTGAATTGACCATTAGTAGGCTTTACATCTATTAGGTTCAAAGCAGATATGTTATCCTGAAGAAGCATTGCAGAAGGCTCCAACCTTGCAATGCCACCACGCTTCTCAGCCAACTCAGAGATAGCATTAAAGTCACCAGCCAAAATCCATGGAAGAAAAGGAGCCATACTCCGAACAAATCTAATATGATTCCACAAGAGTTGCTTACCTTGAAACTCAATAGGCGCATAGATATTGGAGAGGAGAATAGACTCCCCAGTCTCAGAACAAGAGGCAATCATAGAGATAGAGGACTTGCAGGACATCCACCAAAGAGGGCGGATCTTCCGAAGATTCCAAAGACAAGCCACTCCACCCGCAGACCCTTGAGCACCAATGCACTGGCATTCGCCACTTCTCCACAGCTTAGGAGATAAACCAAGCATACATTCCACAGATAACTTAGTCTCCTGCAGGAACAGAACATCAGGAGATTGACTTCTAACCAACTCGCGAACAGCCTTTTGTCGAGGGCTGCTGTTTAAGCCCCTTGCATTCCATGATAATACAATCATTTCAACGAGCTTGAGAAGTGTGAATCCAGAGTCTTAACCGACCCTGACTCCACCAAAGTTTCCCCAGCTAACTTAATCTTTTCCATATCCTTTTTCCTTCCAAGCCTTGAAGTTTTCTCCCCCAATCCTTTCTTGATATCCTTTTGATGGAGACCCAAAGGAGAGGGAGAAGACTTGATATTCTTCCCAGCATCCAGTCCTGCATGCAGAGCCAATATAGTACCATCTCCCTCAATCTTCTTCATTTCACCAGCAGGATCCAACCCCACCTGACCATCCATTTGTAGGTCGGTCACCATTTGCACATCTCCCGTAACTTGTGTATCCATAGAAACCCCAGAAGGAGGATCTGCATGTTCCAAACACACAATACCCTGATCCAAATTCACCAATCCTGGATTCACTTCCTGTTGGCCAAGGTCATCCAAGACCTCGAATCTGTTAAAGGAATCTTCATCTTGTCTTTCCTTCAAGGTCCTCTTTTGACCTCGGTTTCTGTTATGATTTCTTACAGGGATAAAGCCATCAGGACCAGTCTCATCCCCTGGGATGGGATCCTTTCCTTTATCTTCCCTAGGTGGGTTGCGATCAGTTTGGGAAGTCGGATGCACCACAGGCCTAGCCTTTGGGCATCTTCGTTGAAGGTGACCATATTCATGGCAGAGGCGACATCGAAATGGGAGAGTTTCATAGTCCAATGACTGCACCCAAGAGTGAGGACCCACCGACATATCCAAAGAATCTGGTAATGGCTTACTTAAGTCAATTTCTACACAGATATGGGCAAAAGTTATCACCTTTTTAAATTGAGTCTGTTGCGAAGAACCAACCGGCTTCCCGAGCATCGACCCCAATAAATGCAAGATGTCATCCCGCCAACATTCAACTGGAAAGCGTGGAAGCCGAACCCACACAGGGACACGAGTCGGAAGCTCCTCCGCAGGGTTGAAACCAGCATGCCACGGTTTAATAAACAACCCAACCTGGTTGTAAAAATAGGGCCCCCCTTCAAATACCTTATTGCGGTCAGCCATGCAGTCAAAGGTAACCATGAAATAATTGTTTGCTAGGAGCTTTATATCCATCTCACCCTCCGGCATCCAGGTTCGTTGGGCCCAAGACTCCAGAAATTGCATCGAGATCCGCATACCCAAAAACTTGCAATAAAAAGAGTGCCGCAAGTAATACTCGATGTCCTCCGCAACCATCTCCAATGGGATGACAAGTTTCGGCCTCTCCTTGCAGCGTTCCAGACAACCATTGATTTTCGTGATCCGAGCCCCACTAGACGAGCCCACTCCATCTAGCCCAGATTCAGAAAAATACAGATTATTATTGAAAACCTTCGAAGCATGCGATGGAGACTTCGCACCAATAGCAGATCGAAAATCCATTTTGGGGCTAGCGCCCGAGGCCTCCCCAGACAGCATTATACCCGGCCCACAATGGGCATGCATGCACTTGAGAGATAAAACCACACAAGGGTTTCAAAACCCCGCCCCACGCTCACAGCAAAATAATGGAAGTGCGCAAAGAAGGCAGCTTCCAGAAGAGGCCACACAGAGGGAGAAGTCCCTGGCACAAAGGCCCGAGCCACACCAAGCAGTCGCTGCTTCCAGCAACCCACCACACTCCGCCCAGCACCAAGAAGTGACCACCCACGAAGGAAGAACAGAGTGCAGCGGCAGAGAAGAGAACAAAGTGAAGAAAAAGAGAACCCACCCCCCAAAAAAACAGACACAGACCCCCACCCCACGCAGGAACAATCAGAAGCAGAGATCGAGCTAGGGCACAGACGCCCTAGCTCGGCACAAGACCCGACGAGCCAATCGAGAAGAATCTCATATCTTTCAAAATTAGTGGATAGAAATGTTATTGTATTGTTTGTAACTATTTTTTTAGGAACTTCAAAATAAACTAGGATGTTTTCTTTTATGAAATTAAAAATTACCATGGAAGTGGTATGTTTCGTAGTAATAGCCTCCATCCATTTAGTAAAATAATTCATTTCTATAAGAATATGGGTATTCCCTACACTTGAGTGTGGATGGATGGGTCAAATAAAGTTCAATCACCATTATTGAAAATTCCTCTTTATCACCATTGGCCTCAAAGGGGGAGCTACCAAATGAGGTCGAGTAACAAATTTTATACACTTTTCATATTTTTCCACCCATGCATATGCATCTTAGAACATACTAGGCCAATAATAACACTACCTTAATATTTTCAAAGTCATGATTGATGAAGAATAATTCTCACCTTAGGAATCATTCCAAAATAGCTCCAGTAGCTTCTTTTGTTGTTCGTTGTCCACACACCTAAAAAATGTATCATCGAACTCTCTTTTATATATCTTTCCAAATCACATATTTAGATGATTTAAGCCTAAGATTTATTTTCTCTTTTAAGTGAAAAATGAGGACATACTTCATAAGTTAGTAAATAAGAAACATTTAAAGCCATTCATTCTATAAGATTATCAACAATACATATGAAACATCATTCATTAACTCAATTTCATTTCCAACTCTTAACATGCATAGCCCTTTGCCTCTAATCAATTTTGTTAGTTTTACTTTCAAGTCATATTCCATAACCTTAGCTACCCATGGATTTTTTGTTACAACCTATTTATTGTTGTGTCAATACACTCTTAACTATTGGATTATGAAGATATACAAAAGAACTAGAATCTAAGATATAATACCTAAAATGCTTGATTGCTTTGACTATAAAAAAGACATGTTTTCCCATACGGGAATAATAGGCATCATGATTCTTGAATGAAATACTCATAAAATAAATAGGAGCCTGAATTCCTTGTTCATTGTTTTGTAGAAGAATAGTATACATAGTATGTACAAGGGAATAACAATAAATGATAAAATCCTTTTTGAAATCAAGATGAAACAATATTGGAGCATGTGCAATAGATTTTTTTATATCCTCAAAAGTAGGTTTTTCCACACTAGTCCATTTAGAATAATATTTTTCTCTTGTCATCTTTGTAATATGTTTAGTGATTTCTAAAAATTCTAGCACAAAATTTTTCAAGAAATTAATCAATCCAAAGAATAATTTACACTCATCTTATTCCAGGGTAGCTTAGTTGTTGAATTTATTTGACTCCCTTGGGATCAATTCTAATACCTCATTTAGAAATAGCATGACCTAAAATTTTACCTTCAATCACTCCAAAAATGAACCTTTTTGGATTCAAGGATATTCCATACTTCCTATATCTCTACAAAATTGTTTCTAAATCCTTGAAATGATTCTCCCTTTTCTTGGAAAATATTATAATTTAATCAAGTTAGATCACAATGGTTTTGTTCTTTTTGTCTCTAAAAGAAAGGTTCATATCTCTTTCAAAATGTGTACCCTGCATTGATAAGATCAAAAGACATTTTGTTGTAAGAAAATGTGCCCTAAGGAGTAATGAAGGTTGTTTTATGTTGATCCTCCTTTGCCACACTTATTTGATTATATATTGAGAATCCATTTAACAAGTACTTAATTTCAAAAGTAAAGACTATTTGGAAGACATGATCCATAATGATTAATGGGTAGTTATATTTCAAAGAAGCTTGATTCAAATTTTTGAAATCGACACATATCCTGATCTAACCATTCTTTTTATGCACAAGGACAATATTACAAACCCAAGTAGAATGGTGAATGGGATAGATGATCCTTTCCTTAAGAACTTTTTCTATCTCATGGAATATGGCATCAAATACCTTGGGATTATAAGGAAGCTAAGGTAGTGGAACAAATTTCTAAACTAATCTTGAGAGGAGGATAAATTAAAAATTTACATATCTTTTCAAAAATTGCAAAAACTAAAACATAAATAAACATGAATATCATGCATACCAAAACATAGTGATTTATGTGGGGAAAACCCTTTTGGGAGGAAAACCCCACACTCTGTAAACCACATAATATACTATTTAGAAATCACTAAGATTACAATATACTTATAAAGAAAGCTTCTCATATGAGTATCACCAACCAAAGATCTAGAGGCAACAAAATCACTATTAGAATCTTAGAATACATCACAATGCATAATAGTAATACAACACCCTCATTAAATAGGCTTACCTTCTAGGGGAAGTATAGCCAAAAAAACATCTACTATCATATCTAATACCTAATGATGAGGCGTCCATATTTACAATAATAAAATATACATAAAAGTTGTCTTTTGGGGCTATTTCCCCCAAACCCTTTCCAAGGGATAATCCCCCCCAACCCTCACCCCCCCGCACTTACCTATCAATAGTAAACCTTATGTAATTGAAGGTTGATATGGGTATTTGTTGGATCATGATGGGCCAAAAAGTGGCGATATGATGGGTATGTGTAGGGTATGTGGCTGATGACTTTTTTTTTACCCAAAATTGATGAAATGAAAAGAGTTTTTAAAGGAGATATGCTTTAATTTGAATTTAGTAAATAATTATTATTCATTTTCTATTTGAATTATGACTAAAGTCCTTATTGATAGGCTAATTGAAAAACATCTATATCTTTCAAACAATATCACATTTTTTTAATCCAAAACATGCATCACATTCTATGCTTTACATACTATAGGATTAAAAATGGATTTCATGAAGTTTTTACCAAGTTAAGGTGGTCAGACATACGAGTTTTTATATTTTTTAAAAGTTGTAATAAATTTTTTATAATTAATTATTTACTTGGAAACAAATTACAAAAAAATCATCACATGAGGACATGATTCCTCTACCTATATCTAATATCTTATTAAAAAATATTATCATTTTATTGTGGTTAGGGTGGTTAGACAGACACCTACTTCTTTTTTTTTCCTTGAAATTTAAGTACTACTACATTGAAATTTCAAATTTTCACCAAATGTTTTTTTTTTAATATAAATAAACCTAGTAGTTTAGAAACTACATCAAATTTTCTATAGATTCTATTCCTACATATTTTTGAAATAATATAGATAAATCATTCATTTTTTTATGTCAAGTTGCCAAACTCTAATTTTTTTGAATTTTTTGCCACTTAAGGGCCTATTTTTTCCATGATCCTACACATACCCAGACACATTTTCCCAACAAGGATTATAAAACCATGCAAAAACATCTTTTTATTTGATTAATAGGGTAATCAAATTTAATCTTTTTATGGAAGAGCAACACTTCCATATGAAAATAATCTTCAAGTCATCCATATTCCAAATATTTAAGTTTCCAAATTCAACTAAACAATTAATCACTTAATTTATTTTCTTTTTGGTAGCTCATTCATGCCTATTAAATATATCTTCCAAGTTAACTAACCCATTGGTAATTTTTTTCCCTTAAGTTTTATGAATCATCTTTCAATCTCTTCAGGATAATTAAGATAAAACTCTTTACATTCATCAATACCCCCTTCAAAATATGTGTATACAAACATCTTTGAATTTTCTAGAAAATTCAAAATCTAGCTAACGCTTGCGAATGGTTGACATTATCTGGTATGTTTGGGTGAATAATAATTTCTACCTTATATACATCTTCATTGAAGTTTGGATTAGGTAAGATCAAACATGTTGATACTGCTAAGGAATTTGCTCTAGAATTTTGTTCTCTTGGAATATCTTCAATAGTCCAAAAATCCAAAAATTCAATATTATCGCACACTCAATTTATGTATTGTCTTAATCTATCATTAAAAAAAAAAAAAAACTGTATGAATGCACTTAACAACTTATTTTTTGTCTCCCATAAATCTCAACATTTTGATTCCCTTTTCATTGGCTACTAGTAGCCTGAATAATAAAGCCTCATATTTTGTTGTGTTGTTAGTATTCTTGAACTCCAAATTGAATGAGAAAGGGAACTTTTACCCACCCAAAGAAATCAACACCACACCTACTATGGAATGTAAAGTTGAACAACTTCCACAAAAATCCAACATCCACGACTTTGATGATATATTGAGCCTGAGGGAATTTGAAGGTTTATCCTTAGGATCTAAAAAAAAACATATCATTTCTAAATTTTGATTCTTCATACAAAATTTATGACCTAGGATGATATGATTTCAACACTGTAAATTTTTCATTGAGTTCAATATATAACTAAACCTTCTTATTTCCTAAAGGAATCAAAGCATGAGACTGTTCCATCTAAATTTCACCACCTAGGTCTTTACTAAAAATCTAACTCATAAGCATTCCATAGATTTTTTGGATATCAACTACTATAATGGTCAACTTGACTCTTTTATTTAGATAAGTATCCATAGAAACTAAATTGTCTAAATGATTTGACCAATTGGAGGAACTTGCTTAGACTCCATTAAATAATACATCTCAAAGGTTTTAGTTAGGTATAGACCTAGAAATTTTGCAACTTAGGGAAGAATGACATTATCATAGGCCCCATAATATATTCTACAACTACTTAATATATGTCTAGCTATGTACGAAGAAATATAGAATGGGTTAGGTTTCTCTCTAGGACTTAAAATATTATGATCCTTTGTTCTAGAGGATAATCTATAGGACAGGCTTTAAGAATTTACTAATTGATTATTTGACACTAATTTATTTTGTGAGTCCATAGCTACCATCCCCCTTTGGATGAAGAATTATTCTTGGTCAATAAAAAAATGGAGTATTTTATCTATTCTTTTGATTTGCAAACTATTGGCCTATGTTAAGAACTGCACATGAATGCTCATCTAGAGTAATATATACATTATCTCCTCTTTTTGAATATAATTCATATTGAAAGAAGCTAGCAATTGGTTCACCATATTGACTAGGGTTTTCTTCTTCAATGGGTACTTTTTTAATGTTTTCTTTGCTAGTATTCATTTTATTGTAATGGTTCATTTTTAGAAAACTAGTACCATCATGATTTCTAGTAAGATGGATAGGCACATGTTATTTCTTGCCCCACTCAATGACCCTTCTATTTCAAGTCTCTATATGGAAGAAGGAATTGCAACCATTTTGTTGTTATTTCATGGTGGCATGTACCCTTTTCTACATATATCTTCATAAGGTTGATGCATCTAGTATGTCTTTGGCATCTTCCTTTTCAAGGTGATATATTTTTCCAGCCTCTATATCATGGGGTCAAAATATGTAGAAGGTTGAGCCTTACCTATTTGTAACTCCTTTTTTTTTCCAACAATGATAAGATCATCTTCCCAAACCTTGTGCTATATCTAGGTTGAAATATATTTCCCTTCTCAAGTGAGCACTAATATCTAGTAGCTAAGCATTATGAAGAAACATTTCTAGTTCTCTAGAGTAGTCGTGTCTGAAACAATGATTTTATTTACTATTTGGATAAATTTGGTAAAAAACTCCTTGATAGGCTCATGAATTTATTTTCTTAATTGGGTTAATTATGTCAGCAAGGTATGCTTATCCTCCACACTTTTAAAATTATCTTTAATTTTAATTTCCATAGAATCCCATTAGTTAATAGACCAATTAGGAAAATGAAAAAACCATTCTACAACATCTATTAAAAAAACAAGATAACCACTATATCTTCATGTTGTACAATTATAGCTCCACATATGACAAAATAAGGCATTGGGAACAAATATGTCATGATATTCATCTATTTGTATATCCATTCTTCTTTATGTCATTAACATTGTTGTCTTTTATTTTCTTTTGGGAATGATGCAAGGCATTGAGACATTTAGGTCTCTTCCATGTTGACCCAAAAGGCTTGTTATGATCCCTTAATGTTTCATTCCTTCATTGTGTCATAGTTCCATGAGTATTTGGGGAATGTTGTCAATTTCCAAATATAATCATGTATTACATATTATCTATGGTCGATATTGACCCTAAATATGTGGATCTCTTATGTGCTATGTGTTTCTTTTTTATGTGGTTTTATATTAGGGAAACCCCTTATCATGAGCTAGATTTATTGGGAACATATTGTTGGCATAGGGATTTCCAATAAGTGCTCATGGCCTTTTCATGTTGCAAACATTAGTTTACTCTACCTTAAAGGCACTTGCTCATAGTTGATCTTAGCAATTACTTTAAGGTGGTGACATGTATTCTATTATGTGCTTCACTTTGTTCACACGCATTGAACTTTGTGATACATTTTTGCTATATTGATCATTTTTTTAGTGCTTTATTAGAATTATTGGTATTATAATTATGGGTATGATTGACAATGAGAATGTCCCTAGTGAATATCGAACTTCACTATCCCTTGTGTGTCTCTCATTTTCTACATTATAGAGAATCATCTAGTGAATATTAGACTTCACTATCTTGTGTTATTTCTTGTCAAAGCTCACCTTGTGAATATCATACTTCACTAGCCTACAATGCTTCTCACCTAGTGAATATCAGACTTGACTAGCTTGCAGTGCTTTGGTTCATGGGTCACCAAGCATATATTAGACTTTGTTAAGTTGTAATTCATGAACACTTTAGGTATGGATACTAGTATGATTACTGTGAAGCTTGCTATTCTATAATTTCCATATTCCATTTCCCATGTTTGCATTGTATTTTCATTTAGTTTCTATTTTGTTTGCATTGTGTTTGTGCCATGTATTTTTTTCATTTCATGTTTATGTTTGCGCTATATTATGTACATTTATCCTCATTATGTATTATTCATGTTTTTCATGCTACATTTCACTTTATATGTCTATGCTCATTTTTCCTTCTATTGTCTTTCCATAGTAACTTGAATTTGGGGGCTAGCACATCCTCTATATTTGAGGCCATCCTATCTATTCAATGTTTTGATAATTTAACACTTCTTGGATTATCCATACTTTAGTGTGAGTCTCAGTGTAAGTTCATATTCTCACTAATTTAGGGGCTAAATATAGCATTGAAAATTGTTACCCTTGACAGCTACATACTAATTTTAGCTCCCCCTATGTGCTTGGACCTAATTATACATTTAATTACATGTTTTATGAATATCTTCAAACAATTAAAAGATGGTAATGAAAATAAGCATCTAATATTTTCCCTTGATGTTTAAGGCCCCAATGAGGATGGGTTTGGACTAGGGTGCCCAGTGCCCTTGTCCAACCATTTTTGGCACCAATTTGAATATGTTGGTGTTGATATTTTATCATTCAAAAATCTAATTTTATTTGTTGACTATTAATATTTTATTATTTGGAAATTAGAAAAATTACATGTAAATACAAGTCAGTTTCACCATTTTAATCATGAAAAGAACTAGCACACTCATTGAGAAAAATTGAGCATCTTAAAAGTAATCAAGAGTAGAATTATCAAGATTATTACAACATTCATTTCAATCAAGCATCATGTTAGCCACACATCATGTTTTTAAATGTAAGTTTGTTCATCTTTTATGTTCTTTTTGTTTTGAGTAGTAACACTTGCAAGACTTCTAATTAAAAATCAATTACTCCTTGAAGGTGATGAGTACATGGCTTCAATCCATCAACAAATGCAAATTTTAGTGGTGAGTGACAACAATTTGTCAATTTATCACTTGTTATTATTTAGCCTCTGCCCAACAAAGAGTAAGATCTCATTTCACATTATCATAGCTACTGTGGAGGTAATAAAACCAAAATGGGTTTTGAATTAGGAAAAACCATATATGGCACAACCTTTCCTCTCTTTCATGTGTGCAAGTTTTATAGACCGAGGAAAATTTGGAGGAAGATTGAAGACTAATTGATCATTCATTTATTCAAGTAGTACAAGTTATCAATTCAAGTAAAGTAGATTTTATTAGTGACAAACAAAGTTCTAACAATGATCTTGAAAGAGAAGGACTTATTGATTAGGAGCAATAGGAGTGTGGAGTCAAATCTTGAATATAATTCATCCACTCTAGGGAACCTAGCACCCCTATCCAACCATTTCTGCCCTAAATTTATATATTAGGTTCCTCTAAGTCCACTTTCTATTATTTCTAAAATCTATTTATGTTTGTCTATTATGAATTTTTCTAAAATCTTAATAGTTTGCTACATTTTCATTGGTAACCTAAGAACAACATTGCACCATATAATTCAACCAATAAACAATCAACTAATCACATCCACACATCTCCCTCCACAAAATGATTAGAACCTTGATCCACCATTCTAGCTCTTCCATTGAGGTTTTTTAGCCAAGTGGATTTTGAAATCACTTTAGTCCTTAAATGTCACTAATTAGAAGAAGTATAATTTAGGATCTAGATCCATTTTCTAATGAAACAAGGGGATACTCCCTTAGAGACCATAAATAAAGATACCAAACAATATAAAGAACATTATAGAGTAAATCATATAACAACTAAATCTTGGTCAATCGAAAGGCAGTTTGAAGTAGGCAAACCAGGGTGTGGAGGATCAACAACATTAGCAACTATATCAAAATAGACATCACAAGACCTAGAAGGAATAGTAGTAAGAAGGGAGGAGAGAGGATCTAAATCTATAGAATCAACTATTGAATCGTTAGGATACACTACAAGATGGTGGGGAAGAGAAATCATCCACCAAGAAGAGGAAGACAACTTATGAGAACTGTGGGGAAACTAGAATCCAAGTACATAGTAGGAAAGAAATTTCTATGGTGAAAGGGGATGCCCTCATAATTAATCAAATGAGTCCAAGGTTGATCATTCACATGTAAAATAATCTCGCTAAACAAAGGTTTTGATAGATCAACATCCACCAAGATATATGGGTAAAGAAGGTGTGATCTAAAAGCTTGTAGTAGTCATGTACACCTTCAAAAAATGACCCAAATAATTGCTGACAACCTCATGGCATATTTACACCAGAATTGTAGGGGAAGATATGGTAA
Source organism: Sequoia sempervirens (assembly GCA_007258455.2). Lineage (NCBI taxonomy): Eukaryota > Viridiplantae > Streptophyta > Pinopsida > Cupressales > Cupressaceae > Sequoia > Sequoia sempervirens. Next base: position 81,648 of record VDFB02179490.1, read on the forward strand.
TCTCACCCAAATATGAGTAATGTTAATAATAAGGGGGGAATTTTAGTGTAGCATTACAACATAACATTAAATATTACATTGCTTAGTTTTAATTATGCAATTAATACAATGGTTATGTAGTTACAGTTAAGATAATTGTAGTGATAATTTGTTCCTTTATATTAAATTGTGTCTTGTTCATCAAATTAATAATCAAGAATTGATCCTTTTAATTAAGGTTTTCATAGACATAAACAAATACTTACTATACAGTATAGTTAAATCTATTCACTTATTCAATTTTTTAACTAGAACACACTATTTAAGAGTACATTCTTTATCATAAAGATACAAGGCCAAGTATCCAATGCTATTTAATAATATTTATACTTTTTTCCTACAAGTGTCATAAGTAGTATTAAATAATGGTATATGAACCTCAAGCCCTAAGCAAACATGTAGCTACAACATGTAGACCATGCATAGGCCATAAAAAATATAGTATCTTCCCCATTAGATCATATTAGGCAAATTGTACATCATTATTGGATGTGAGTTATTGAGTTCTCTTAACTCATTCATGACCATCTGATAAAAATTTAGGCTTCAAAATAAAGCCTACTAAAGGGAGAAATTCAAATAAATACAAGAAAAATCCCAATCATTGAGTTATCTCCCTAAACCCTCTACCCTATAGACTTGAAGTCACAAGGGACTACCTACATACCCACTTTGAAATAGGATTGAAGTCCCATGTAATTCTCTTCACAAGGTCTCTCTCTAGGAACATACACTTGGCATTATTTCACAAAAAATAGCCTCATCTAATTAATAAATAAGGG